>JAPYYT010000489.1:0-48257 GCA_030522565.1 Ceratosolen corneri
TCCAGAGAAAATAACAAGAGAAAAATTGACTCAAGCACGATTGTATTGGATTAAAACTACACAGGCTGTTTTCTTCCCTCGTGAGCTCAACAAACTCCATCACCACGAGAAGTTCCCCTCCAAGCACTTCATGACTCGTCTGAAAGTTTACTTGAACGACGAGGGTGTCATTGGTGTTGGAGGAAGACTCGACGAGCCCGCACTACCAGAAGAAACCAAACATCATGCGCACCAAATGACTCACACCAAAGAACTCTTCACGGAGGCACACAACTCACTCTTCCAAAAATCCGACAGCAATATTGGATCATCGGCGGACGAGCTTCCATCAAAACTCACATCACAGGGTGCGTAATCTATGCTCGTCAGCGTGAGATCCGTGCCCATCAACAGATGGACCAATTACCCGCTGCTCGAGTCACCCCTTCAAGACCATTCACGCACACTGAAGTTGACTATGCGGGTCCCTTCTTATACAAAACACGCAGGGGCCGAGGAGCTAAGAAGCTGAAATGCTGGTTGTTTGTCTAGGTGTGCTTCGCAACCTCAGCAATACATCTTGAGGTCGTCAGTGATTATTCGTCGGAGGCTTTCATCGTTGCTTATCGGAGATTCACGTCACGCCGGGGTATCCCTGATACTCTGTACTCGGACTGTGGCACGACTTTCCAAGGAGCAAACTCAGCCTTGAAAAAACGTTTCTCACAATACTCTCTTGAGCATCAATCTATTAATCTTTTTTATTCACAGCAAGGCACAAAGTGGAAATTCAACCCACCAGCAGCGCCTCACATGGGAGGCAAGTGGGAAGCTGTGGTGAAATCTGTGAAGTACCATCTACGACGCACAATGAAGGACGCATTACTGACCATGGAAGAATTCACAACCCTTCTTCTTCAAATTGAAGCAATCTGGAATTCGCGTCCCATGGAGCCATTGAGTGACGACCCAGACGACATCTCTGCGTTAACACCAGGTCACTTCCTGTTTGGGGGTCCAATCAACGCCATCCCCGAGCCATCATTACTTGACTTGTCATCTACAAGGCTCTCCCGTTGGCAATTCATTCAGCAATGAGTTCAGCGTTTCTGGCGTCACTGGACAAGATATTATCTTCGAACTCATCATCAAGCCATTTCAAAGTGGCATCAGAAAACCGACGACATCCAGGTTGGTACCATCGTCTTGATAACCAACGAGCCATCTCCACATGCAAGTGGACTGTTGCTCGCATCATCGCGTTGCAGCCGGGAAACGATCAACCTACCCCAGTTGTCACTCTCAAGACGGCTACAACCTTCCTCGAGAGCCCGATCACCAAGCTTGTTGTATTAATCGTTCGAGTTTCAGACGAATGATCAGCACCAGCTTGCTGATAGCAGGCGGAATGTTCGGGATTTTGATAGAATCCCGAGTCGTCACTAGATAATACCATTTTTATTTTGTATGTTATTTCTGCTACAATATCTGTTTATTATATTATGTATATTGTTTGTGATTTTTATGTTTAAATATCTCATATTTCATGATTGCCATGTTTTTTACGCCAATGTAACGCTTGCAATGTACATTTATTGTTTGCATTTGTAACGATACGACCCCCTCGATAGTAGCTCTCCGGTATCATCGTATGTCTTTCGTGCGCGCAAATTGTATTTCGCGATCACAGCTTCGACAGCTAAGCGCAACAAGCAGATGAGTTACAGCGCGCAACGTCGTGGTGCAGGGCGCATGCACATTCGCAGCGCAGCCCCTTCCCCACCGTCTTGGCCTTGCCCCCTACCCCTTTCTTAAGGAAGTAAAATTTTATGCTCATCAATCTCACTAGAGTAGGAAAATTAGTTGAACCTCCACCACCCAATAATTGGATACCCTCGGCGGCCTAGCTTGCCCTGTGATTATAAAATGAGGCCGCAAGCACCCCGAGGGCAGAATTCTCTCAAGGTCTCCAGTGCAGTACGGTGGTCTTACAACAAGAGTCTTCTCCAGCCCAGCAGTCGGCCTCTGTACACAAGAAGCTGCTCTCCGACGCTGAGCTCGCTACGTTAAGAAGACCGCGACTGAACCATTCCATCCTGGACGGAGCTCCCAGGAAGAAGCGCAGCTGGATCAGCGCATCAAGATGCAAGTAGCAACTATTACGTCTTCCCTCGTCTGGCTCCATACAGAAGACTCATCTTTTGGAGTGACGAACCCTCGTCTGGCTCCATACAGAAGACTCACCTTTTGGTGTGATGAAGAAGAAAAAGAACCTCAATTATCTTGTTAAATTGTACGCCAATTACGTGGTATTAAACTCACGCGTAACCAGTTAGGCAGTGCGGGAAATCTATCGTAAAAGCGTACAAAAAGAACGTAGATTCCATTTATAAACCCCTCCGCGCTTCGCGTATTGTGTAAGTGTGGCAGACAACAATTCTTGTAACGACAATAGTGTAATTTACTGTGTAACCAAGTGCGACTACTTCAAGTTAGTTTTTGTTCAATAAATCCAAGTGTTAACCGGCATTAAAACCGCATATTTTGTCTACGATTCTTTTTACCCTGCTACTATCTGATCTCGACCCTTCCACTATCTGTTTCTCCCTCGCACATTCGAGGGGAGAATTCACACACTCAGGTCCGTGCCCATTCCTTTTTTATTCAAGCCGGACTTAAAAATTTTAATTTTTAAAAATATTCGAAACAAATTGATATTATTTGATCAATGCTGATTTTGTCATTGTAAATAAGGCCCTTCAATTTAATCAATAATATAAATGTATTTGTTTTAACTGAATTTCTGTCATGATATTGGTATTTGTATGATAAATATCGGTATGATAATATTGATAACGGCCTGCATTATAGTACCGGATCAAATATTGTTTCATTGAATCAACTTTTCTTATAACTGAACTTATAAATTTTTCTAGCAGCCACATACTTTAAGAACATTAATATATTAATTCAGATATTTAGTCTTTCAATGTTTTGTAACTTACATTATGAAGCAATATTTAATAGAGTACGAAATTTTGTACTACGAGTGCTACAAAGCATGAAAACAACATATACTCTTTTAGGTGCCTTACATAATATTGAACATAAATTATCTAACTACCTGTTTTTAATATATTTATTTAAATTTATTAAATTTGTTAACTATAATTATTTTTATATAATTTAAAATAAATTAATCATTTTATATGTAATTATTTTATCAAATTGTTTTGTATGAAAATTTATTAAAAAATATTCTTTCTTCAATATATTTATATAATAAATTAATTTTTCAAACACTTTTAATTATAAAATATTTATATAATAATATTAATATTATTAATCCATTTCTATAAAATAATGTTGCATTCAAAAAACTGCTTTGAGTCTTAATTACAGAAACTTCTAATGATATTGGCAGTTGGTTTAATATAAAAAATTTTACCCCGACAACGTTTTATTAGTAAAGCAAAGAATACAGTAAAATGAGTAAGAGAAAAACGAGAAGGAGAAGTTCCATGATTGATTAACTTCTTTTTCTTCCTGACGATGAGGACGAAGACGTCAAGCAACGCAATTATAATCTTTATTCATTACTGAGCCAGTCAAGCTTGTGGTTTCAAGATATGATTCTTTTCATTCTCGTCTACTTCTCTTACAATTTTATAGACTCGCCTTAGTGATAATCAATATTAATTTACGTTTGAAAAAAGTATTGTAATTGAGGAAAAGTTTTTTTTATTTAGTTTAAAGAATTTTTTAAATTGCTTAATTTCTTTATAAAAGCAAACTCGATTCAAAATAATTTTTTAACTATAGAAACATTGCTTTCATTGGTAGATAAATTAAGAATAAAAATTATTGTGTTATAAATTTTTCGAAATTTCATATAATCATATCTGCATAAAGAGTTGTTTATTAAACCAATAAAGCTAAAACAATAATACATAGTAATAATTATTTACTTTTTAGTTTAATTTTAACGAGATATAAAAAAGGATATACAAAAATTGATTTTTTATTGCAGTATTTCTCCAATAAATACAATTTATTTAAATTATGATAAAATATGTTCTTTTATGTATTGTCATTTTTCATTTGTATTATGTTACATTTTTCCATCGCTAAGTCAATGTAAAAATAATTACGCTCAAGTGTTTTCTTTCGATTATAAAAGAAAAGAAGAAGAAACGTACATATAATTCATCGATTTCTATCTAGAACAGTTGATAATCTTAATTTGATTGGGATTTAAAGTGAGATAAGCAGAAAAAAATACAAAAATGATGGATGAATAATTTATTTTATTTATACACTCGAACTTAAGTAGTAAATTACATATCAAAGTATTATTAAACTTAAAACTTAAAATATTTTATTTCTTAAATATTATTAAGTATAGATAAGCAATTTTATTATTTAAACATAATTTTTAAATATTTGACGTATTAATTTGTTGAAATTTAAATGTTTTTAATATAGTCAATAATTAATTTAAAAACTTCTATATGAATTATTTAATGTTTTGACTGAAAAAATCTTCGAATAATTTTATATAAATTAAACTCTAACAAATATGTTTTATCATATATTTTTAAATTTAAGGTTTTCAATGAGTCCTTTTATGGAAATAATGAGATGAAATTTTCATAATGACATTCATCATTAATAAAATAGCTGTTAAATCTGTGAAGTTTATGTCAAAATATTATTATAATTTGTAAATGTTGTTAATAGTATTTATAAAAGACTTTGATAAAGTTAAAAAAACTAAATGAATGCATCACATTATAGTGAAAAAAATGATAAGGTCGTGACAAAACGAGCGAATAGAATGAGGGGAGTAGAAAAGCGTAATACGTATAAATCGAATAGCTCGTTCGAAGATAAAGAATGAAAATGTAACGGGAATAGTAGGCTAGACTAACGCGGGTTGTTATATGCAAATAATATCAATGGGAGGAGAGAAACGTGCCTTGTTTTTGCGGTGTAGAAATGTGGGATTGGTCGAGAGCAGCTCGGTTGGAGGTGGAAAAAATTATAGCAAAGTGCTAAACGATCGCAGAAGTTGAAAAGGCAGCGACAAGGGATCACCTTATGTCGTGTTATCGGAGTTGACTCCTCACGCACGTGCGTATGCATACGTGTAACCACTCCATAGAAGAAGGGTCGAAGGCTGGATTTTAGGTCGGTTATGCAAATAAGCCACTCAGCCCGAATGTCTCGGGGGCTCGATTCACCTCTTACTCTTCTCTATCTCCCAGTGCTTCGACTGCTGCGAGTTTCACTTGTTGGTTTCTCGTTCGATATTGTTTGAGAATATCGACAGTCACCCTTTCCACTATATATATAAGAAATGTAGTACGGAAGCATTATACTCACGAGATTGACGGAAGCAATCCTTGATGAGGATGCTATGAAAAAAGAGTGACATGCAATCTAATGTTTTTGTCCTTCAGATTTTATAATATAATATTTAAGAATTAGATACTAGATATTCCTTTATAGAAAACGACAGGCTAGAACTCCCTTGAAAAGCTTATAGATCGTTAATATTATTGATAAATTAATATGTGACTGTACCATTTCAAATATTCAAATAATCTATATATAAATTAATATTAAATATAATTATATATAATATAAATTAATATTACAGAATGTATAACCTTTGATTAATGATTTAATAAGCCAATGCGTAATCTCATTTACATATGATACGCAGACAAAATATTAAGCAAAAGCATTGCAATGTAAGGCAATGTTTTATTAAAATTTAATTTACAGAATGATTAATTTGCCACATAGCATATAAATTATTCATATATTATCATTTATTAAATATACGATAATTATTTAATACGATAATATACGTAATTGATTGATTGAAAGCATGTAATGCAATATAAATATTGAAGTAGTTTTAAAATAATTTAATACCGAATGGACATTGCCATGCATGCAACAAATACAATTGATGAACATTAATCGCTTGTCTCTAACGTATCTTTATATAAAATTATTATAAAATCTAGTTTATACATCGATTACAAAACACAATAATTTACTTGTAAGCGACTGTTTGTAAAAGAAGCAACTATGCAGATTAATAATTCCTACAAGCATCTACCTTCCGTGTATAAATAATAACTGTAAAATCTATTTTAAAGATTTATATTAATGCCAGCAAATTATTAAATATTATTGTATTCTAAAGATTTCGTACATATATAACAATTGGAACTATTAAAGCAGCATAAAAGACTGCGGTATGTTTTAGTGGTTTAATAATCGGCATTGTTCATTAGCAGAGACGTGCATATAAGCCGAGTAAACGTCATCACTGAAAAGTACTCCTCGTTAGAAAAAGAAAGAACGATTTGAGAAACAATCTCCCTTTTACATGAAGCGCATCTTCGACCTTGGCGCAGAACCCCTCCTCTGCCTCGAGATTGTATAAGAACATTTTATTACATATTGAAAAGGCCAATGTCGTTAAGTCCACCGCTTTCGCGAGCTCTCGTTTTTCCCCTTTATGCACTGGCGCATATTACTCGCACTTACTCCACAACGCGGTACTTACATGCACATAATGCGCCCCAGTCTCCCACTGCCGTTTTCATCTTCTAAGAATAAAAACATTTACAGCTTCACTTCACTATCCATACTCAAAGACTGCGCAGTAATCGTACAATTCAGAAAATATATATGCACGCGCTTCGAAAAATTGCACTTCTTTCCTGCTGTCGCTGGTCACGATTCGCTTTTGTTCGAGGCAAACAACTGTCCTTCCTTACTGCGATTTATATCACACACTTGACGATGAACAATCCACCTTAAGGACTGCGCGATCGCCAATGATTTTCGATATATAGTATCGGTCTGCAGTTTATGAATATGTTAATGAATATGACTTAATCATATGTACATCAATTGAAAATTGTTTTCTATTGGATACGAAATTTCTATTTGATATGACAATATTGTTCTCAAAGCTTCCTTATAAAGTTCTGTTGTATCTCCTTTTAAAAAATTTTTAAATAAATTTTTTTTTAAGTAAATCGAGATGCTACGTAATATATTAACTATACAAACTATTAAGCAAATCTATTGGTCTCGTTTACTTGTAGCATACGATGATTAATATTTAAAAATAATTATTTAAAAATTATTCTTATTATAATGTATCTAAATTTATAACGATCTAAATTTAAAATTAAGATATGAAAGATAAATTGCTTATTAAAGACAAATTTATTTTCTTCTTTCTTTTATTATATATGACGTATTTCAAAATGAAGACAAAAATCTTATAATAATTTCTCGCAATATTTATTTGAGAATTACAACTTTTTTAAATATAATTTTGAATATAATTTTTTTAAATATAATTTTAAATACAATCAAGTAAAATAATTTCATATTATAAACTACTAATTATTTAAATTACATATTTTTACTAAAATTCTTTTAATATCACATACCATTACATAACATCACATGTCCGTGCACGCACGTACGGACACACACACACATCTAAATATATAAATATATGAAATATTTTCAAATAATTTACCAATGATTAATTTATATTTTATCTATACTTTATTTTAATTTTCATGCGTGCAACGTAGTTATAAATAAGGGAATGAAAAATATGCTCAAATTTTTGTACATTTGAGAATTAATAAATATTTACCTGTATTATTATTTAATAAAATTTAAGTATTATTTTTATATATCTATTAATAATAACAATGAGAATTATTATAGCATACACTATATACATTAAAAATTTCTAGTAAAATAATTTTATACATAAGAACTAATAAAATTATACGTGTGTTAGATAATAATATTATATTATATTATAACATTCTTTTATATATTTTTAAATTTAAGTGAAATTTTAGAATCTATTTTAAAATATCTTCAATACTTTTTCAAATACGTTTAAATTATATTAATTACATAGTTCATAATAATATTCGATAATATTAGAGAAGCTGCTAAACTACTTTTCTAATTAAAAATCTAATATAATAAAAGAAATAAAAATCAAAGTAAATTTTATTAGTTTAATATGGTAATTATTTAAGATGACAATTAATATTAATTATTAAAATATAGTATAAAATAAGTAATTATTAACTAAGTAATTATATTAAATGTAAGTAATAAATAGAAAATATACATATAAAATGATTTTTTTTTTGACAAATATTCATAGAACATTTAATTTACTTCTAAATACGTATAAATAGAAATTAATTTTATATTGATTTTACATTTATATGATATATAACGAATTTGGATATTATATTTGTACATTGTTTTCGTAAAAGATGGAAGCAATCATTAGTATGCCATTATAGTGGAGACATCTATGATCATATATAAGAATAATAAAAGTTATCGATAGAGCACAAAAATTCTAAAAATCCGATTTTTTATATTTTCGTTCTTATAATACTGACAAATATAAAATAAAATTACTTCAATAATGTTTTTAAATATTTAAGCTTAATTTTAATATACTTACAGCTTTACAGCTTGCTATTAATTTCTTTACACTAGATGGATATCAAACATTCATCTTTTAAAAATTGAAAGTTTCTTTTTGCTTATGCTTTTATACTTTTAGGTCCAAATTCATTTAGAATTGAAAGGAACTTCCAAAAATTAAAATAAATACCAATTAATTTCGTAAGTGAAATTATAAATTCATTAATGCGGAAATGAAGATGCTTGGTAGGACGGATAAAAATGTAATCATTGTGGGAATTAGTTTTTCATTCTACTAAATATTAGCCTTTTGATTCGGAGCGATAAATCAGATATTAAAAATCATACAAGTGATAAAATTATGGTTCTGTAGTACAACAGGATAACATACAGAAGAGCCATTGGCCTTACACTAAATGCGGATCGCATAAAGGGATGGATGTAAGTATCATCTAAAGAAAAGTAAATCGTGCCAAGTATTACATTAAGTAAACATAGGGCTTGGACTTTGATGTTTCCGTACTCCGTACAATGAACTCACTTTGGGACTCGAAACACGCCTGCCAAAGATTTGTATCTTTTTGCTCTCTTTCTCTCTCTCTCTCTCTCTCTCTCTCTCTCTCTCTCTCTCTCTCTCTCTCTCTCACACTCACTCTCTCTTTCTCTCTGCTGAGCTCTTCTTTCTCCTCGCATCTGAAGATTTGTCGAATTCGCTTAGATAGGCAGATAGAAGCCAAGGATCGGCGTGCGCTTTTACGCTTACCAATGGCCGCTCCAACAAAACGGTTTCATTCTCACCTCAATCTATATTCGCACGTCCAGCTCATAAATTCAAAGCCGCGATGAATAGCCGTTGGCCCTTCAGCCGAGGCGTCTGTCTTTGCACCGAGGGCGTTGAGCGGTCTTTCCCTCTCGATCACACTCTGGCAACCCTTTCAAGCCTCGTTGAAACCCCCAACGAAGCACACATGCGATCTTCTCCCGTCGGCTCTGACACTTTTCTCTTTTGCTCCAAGAAGAATGAAGCCATCAGTCTGCCCCCCTCTCTCTTGCTCTCTCAATATCTCCTTTCCTTCCCCCTCTTTCTATACTCACCATACACACATACTCCTTTTTATCCCTCTAACCTCTCCTTCTTTTGTCCTGTGATCATACTTTTCACCTTTAAGCGTGGGCTTCTATTTATTTTTGATGTTTTATGTGGAGAAGATGATGGCTGGCTACGTTGGTATGTGCCTTTCTTTTTATGTTCTGAGGTTGACCCACACGAGTACCGTGAATTTTATGCGTTTTTTTAGCATTTAATAAGCCGAGTGTAGGTAGCGATCATCACGACATCTATCACTAAGTCGTCTCGCCTCTTTTGACTTTATTTTTTAACAAGTGCACATATTTGAAGAATAGATGCGATGGTTTTAAACCCTCCCTCTACTCTTCAAATTAACCTAACGCAGTTTCAAGTAAGTGAAAAACCTACGTTAATGACATTCATACTTGTTAACAATAGTTTTCAAATTTAATAGCACATTGTGCATATACAATTGTTAAAACTTTTAAGAACGAAATACATCTATTTCGTCTTCGAGAAACTAGCAAACTAATTCAATCGATTACATTATAAATGTTCATTTTGTAATACTTAAATCGATCAAAATATCTACAAAATTTTATATATATTTTACCTACACTTCTATTAAAATTAATAATAAATATTTAATATTATTAATAAATATTTAAAGAAATAATAAATACTTACTATTATTTAAATATTTACTTACAATTCAGCAAATTTTTTATAATAAAATATTCTGGTTGTATTTTAACTTGACTAAAACATCAAGTATAAGATAATAATAAATGATTTTTAAATTTTTGTGATTAAAGTGATTATCTAAAAGCATTCACTGAAAAAATGTGCTTTCTCTAAATTAATTTCGCAATTTCAAAGTGCATCTGTTATATTTTTATATTAAGTTATATTTGTTTTGATTTCTTTTATGCATTAGCAAGTATTTACAATAAGTATACAGAAGCATATCACACTACACCAATTTCGTTAATAAACTGTATCGTTTTTCCACGCACCTTGATCGCCTCCTTCTTGAATGTGTCTCATGTTGCTTTATTTGGATATATTGATCAACAGAAATACTGTTCGGCAAATAATGTCCGGGCATCAAATGCTTAAAAGTGTCGGCAAAACAAACCTTGAAGCAAATGATGAACGACGAAATCTTGCGGACCAAATTCTGATTTTTAGCTATAATATTAATTGGACACAGGCAAGGAAACTTGTACTAACAGCACAAGACGATACCGAAGGCCTCAATTAATTCGATTACTTCCGCAGATTATATTGCTGCCGTGCTCCTTTATGCGCGCACTTGTTGGGCTTTGCCCTTAGGGGCTTTTGTTTAATTAACGCTTTGGATATGCAGCTTTTTAAAACAATTGACCAAATGCTTATTTGTCAGTTGCGTTTATTCCGATTATGTCTTCATTTACCATTTATGATAATATTATAACATAATGTTATTCTTGTAACATTATATATAACAGTCTTATCTACTGAAAAAAATCGTAAATATTAAAACAAATACATGTATTTAATTACAATACTATGTATGATGTTCGTACTAAATTAAAAAGTAGATAATTATTGTATGTCATTGAGATTTTTATGAAGCTTCTTAAATTAATGCATTAAACTGACTAGTTATATATATTATAAAAAACGATATTTGTATTATATAACGATATTTTTATGTTAAAAATATGTTATAATATATATAATAATATATATAATAATAATATATATAATAATAAAAATATAATATAAAAATAAACTAATTAAATTAAATTATTTTGAAAATCATCCCACAATTTAGATATGACAGAAATCACTTTAGCAATATTATTATCATATGGCAATCTATTCATAGAAATTGACTTGAGCTATAATGAATTATAACGAATGTATCAATTTGATGTTAAGCAGACGCAACTAAATTTGAAATAAATTTAAAACTTTTTATTACGTCATTAGAGCTTCGATTATTTCGATTATATGTAATTGATATATTTTCAATCCAACTCTATTTATTTAAAATAATTGAATAAATATTGAAACATTTATAATATTAAACATCAATTATAATGTATATTATAATATATATATATTTTTTTTTTTTATTTGTAAGCAAATTTATTTAAAATATTTCAGAGTAGCATTAAAAAATATTCAATTATCAATTCTTAATCAGCAGGCAAATAAATCTTATCAAAATCTTATCAAAAGTTCAAAGTTAACAATAAATTTATACGATATTTATTTATTAAACAGATCCTCATTAAGAGAAAATAATAAAGATGAACGTAACAATGAAAAAGTAAAAAGAATGAAGAAATGGAGAAATCATAAGCACAACGAAACTGTTAAATAAATGACAATGAGTAATTTAGTTAACTTGAGCTAATAATAGACGAGAATCAGCAAGACCTGCTATACTACCTTTTCAGCTTGGATATAGCATTAAAGGTCAGCTTTTAAAGGAAAACCTTCGGTAATGTAAGGAAGCTGTTGGTAGTTGGTAGGCTGTCGACGAATAATTCAGAAGGAGCACTAGCACCGAGAAACGCATAACAAATGAAATCCGAGGCCGAACTGCGACGAGGATCGGGAACAGTGCATCTGGGAAGAAACAGGAGAGGCTACTTGGAAGAACTCGAAAGCCGTCCCACCTGCAGAGAGCAAACAGAATTGTCGAGGGCGGCGAGAACTCGGGAGGAGGTAAACGGGCGTAGCAGCGGCGCTGACAGAGAGAAAGGAAGCTCGGCGGCGGCGCTAGTGCTGAAGGTAGAAAAGAAGGAGAAGAAGGAGGGAGATGAAGAGCCGTGGGAGGAGGAGGCGAGGTCGCGCGGCTCGGTCGATTCAGCCCCGGGCACCTCTCAACTCTCGCGGCGCTAACTCTACTCCTATCTACCGCCGTCGCCGGTGCTACAACCATTACTTTCGAGTCTCATTTCTGCTCCCTCTACCCCAACCCCACCCTCTCTACAGCCACGCTTGAAGAAAGGGAATAGAGGGAGAGAGACGAGTGAGGGCTGCGACAGTATTTACAGTCACGCAATTCGCGGACCTTACGAATACATTATTAATTTGCTGCTGATCGCTTGATTGCGGATACCTAGCTAATCCATTATTTTCTTCTAAATTTTCTCACTTAAATACCAAGTGCAAGAGGATCCGGTTGTTAAGTTTGAGGCGAAACATTGAGTACGTAAATCCTTATTTTTAGTATTCCAAATTACTTACTTCATCATTAATGAAATACCTTCTCTTTATTTGACTCAATGGTATTTACGAAATGTCTTCAAGTTACATTCGTATTATTAATTAAGTAGTTTGTTAGATGATTAGCAAATAAAAATTTTCATAGATGATTATACTATAAATATTTTCAATTATATTTGATTATTTATCAAACCATATACTGCAAATTATTGATTAATTGGCAAAAAAATATTATTCTAACGTAAGTGAAAACCATTATTCATTAGAAATGGTATCCATACTAAAAGCAAAATAAATTATCCTTAGAAAGGTAGAAAAATGATATAATCTACCTTCTCTCGGTGATACAGTTTTAACTTTTTCAAACACTTAATGTTTTTATATAACATTATAGAATATTTCAAGAAATTTTTTCTTTTCTTTCTTTCTAGTTTTATAAAATATGATAAGGCTATATGTGTATTTATAGTTTTTAATACAAATTTGCAAGGAAATAGAACATTCGAAATTTACTTTGATAATTACCTAACGGCATATTTTTAGCATTTTCATATACATTTTTATAAAATAACAAAATCATAACTTTAGATAAAAATTATGATACATAATTTAATTAATCCCAGGGACCATTTACGGGTACATATAATTTAATAATAAAAAGTTCATATTTACTATCTTCATGAAATGTTAGAAAGTATCGTTATGGTAAAACTTACCTTCATATGTTATAATATGTATATATCAAATTCAATTATATTGAATTAAATTATACTTACGTAAAATTTGAATTAAAATTTTTAAAAATTAATTATTACAAAATATTAAAAAATGTCATTAAATTTGACTAAAATTTTTCATATACATTTTTATAAAGTCACAATACTGCAAATTAATAATATGTTTCCTATATTTATAAATATATGCTTTGCGCATTATTTATAATTTTTAATAAAACTTAAAAACGATTCTATCTTTTTTTTCTTTTTTTAGTCATTTGTAGATAATACATAAATGACTGTGACATCATTATATTTAAATAAATTTAAATCATATAAATTCTTAAATATCCAACAACCACATGCAATATTATTAATTGTAATTTTTATTATTTTCTATTTTCCCATTCTATCGTTATCCACTGAGAAAAGTATTAAAAATTTTTTCTTGCCGAAGTCTTGTGGCTGAGTACTATCGGTTCAGTTGTAAACTTGAGGAGTAAATTTTATAGGTTTTTTAATGGAAACTTGAACATTCCAACGGGATTAAAAAAATTAAAAGATTAAAGATTCGCTAGAGTGAACTTCATGTCTTTGCTTGATATTACTTTGATTGCATCACTTTCAGTTAAATAGAATAAAAAAAATAATATGTATTTGTTAGCAAAAAAAAACCACTATTCACAAAATAATTCGTTTTCTAACTTTTAGTACATTAATAATTTATGTATAGTTATCATGTTTAATATCATTTTACTTGTTATTTATTATAATTATTTTATTATATTTAGTTATAAATAGTAAAAATGACAAATGTGCATGTACGTGTATTAATGTGCGCTCACGTGTGTATTAAAATAAATAAGTAACTCTTTCATATAAATTTAATTATTTTTTTATTTAGCTTTACGTAAACATAGAAAAATATAATATTGTTTTATAGAAAAAATATACTAAGTATATTGATTCTACTTTCTTTGACACTATTTCGAGTTAAGTAAAAAATTACATTTAAAGGCACTAATAATTGATAATACTAATATTAATTTATTTATATATTTATAAAAGTGTTATAGTAAATAACATTTTTAATTACTTATACAACACTTGTGAAATTAAATAATACGTACAAATTGAATCGTTGTCTTTTTAGATTGCAAAATGTCCGTTTATATTGTTTGTTGATTGCGTAATATACAATATGATATATAAATATGTGTATCATATAAATATGTGTATACAAATTGTAAATCAAAATATTTGTCTTTATTATAATCTAGTAAGAGTTATGTAAGATATGTAGATTGTAATAATAAAATACGGTTAATTAGGGTTTTAAAGGAATTTTAAATATCGGTACAGTAATAATATAGTTCAAGCTGCAGGATATTGACTAAGTATAAAAAAGATGCGAACAAAGACAAATTAGCAATCAGTCGGGATTGGAAAGCGACGGTTGCAGAACATGAATGGAGGTGTTGGTTGGAAAAAGCGGTGCCGCATAGGAGGGGGCAAATTTCGAGAGGGTTGACGCAGAAGCAAATACAAAGACAGAATCGGAGCGGAAAAGAGGCGCGCACTCACGAGGGGCGTAACTCTTGCTGCCGGGAAATTGAAGAAAGCGTTCTGGCCGTAGAAACAAACGAAGAACGAGAAAGAGGGGCAGGTCGACTGGGAGGGCGACACCTGAGTCGGCGCACCCCCGCCAGTGGTTTCTACGTTTGTATGTACGTCTGATGACGCGCCGGCGAAGCTCCACCCCAAAGGCCCAGCCCTCGCTCGCGCTCGATGCACTGCACGAAAGAATAGGAGACCAAGATGGAGGTGGCACGGATTAAGGTGGAGAGGCCGCCTCGGACATAAGAAGTATGGATTTTCGTGTAGGTACAGCTGCTCGAAGCAGCACTTGACTAATATGGCGAAGGCGACTAAGATATTTACGAACAAACATTTTCTCCTAAACCGCTGCTAAGAGTCGAAAGCTAACATCCAATTGAATGTCGAGGACCGATACAGGAGGAAGTATTTATTATATTTTTGCCGTATATTCAAGCTGCATCACGGGCTTTCGGCTTTCGATTAATCGATTTTCACCACTTGCTGACTCCTGCTAGTATATTCCAACATTGCATATTTTGCGACTCTTGAAGGTTAATTTTAATGCTAGTTGATTTTTCAATTTTTATAAATTGTACGACATAAATATTCTGTTTTTAAAATGTTTATGATTGTATTTATTGTTTACGTATTATTTTCACAATTCAAATACACAATGAATCAGAATTGAGATTAAAAGAAAATATAAAATAATGAGTATAATCAATAGCGTCTCCTTAGGCTCTTCAATTTTATTCTCAATATTTTCAACGTGTCCAAGTATAATGTTTTGATATACAGGTCAGTGGTAAGAGCTACCTTTGCATACACATTTCTTATACATCATTTCTTATACATCAATCTTTGTCAAGCAAGCACAGCCATAGCTTGGTTTTTCAATATTCTTATTATAAAAATCGTTGTCAACTTGATTGGCGAACTCCGTTGCGCGGTTTCGTCGCATTCGATCCCCCAAAGTAATTATAAGTTACAAGAGCCTTCGCAATGCAATTCAGCTCCTCGAATGCGAGGAAAAAGAGTCAAAACACCCTGTAAGTGAAGTGGGAGGAACAGAGCGAACGAAGTGGGAGCAGTCGACAAGAGGAGTCCAGGAGAAAAGAGGTTGGAGAGGGGAGAGAAAGGAGAGGAAAGCGCTTGCGCACAAGAAGCCGTGAGATCGTTTATTGGTATCTGTCATTGTTCGCACAAGCCCATATAGCAACTCCGCGAGGAGGTAAGTAAAAAGAGACAGAACATAGGAAAGTAAAGTGAGATAACTAACAGGGATGGAAATTCCTTTTTCGGTCGTCGTCACTATGCTGTCTTTGCCCTGCCCTCGCTGCTCACTCTTTCTCATCCCTCTCCCTCTCACTCTGCTCTCGGCTTACCTCCCCCCCTTTCAATCACGAGCTCTTTCTTTCTCTTCCTCTCACTTTATGTTCAACGAGCTGTGTTAGCTCTTTTCTCTCTGCACGACGTTATCCGGCATTTTCTTCGCCTCTACGTCTGTTTTATATCCACTGGTGTATTCTGAATTTTTCCAATATAACAGAATTTTCTCTCATAATCTTTCTATATATATCTGTCTTTTTTTTCATACACAGTCCTTTTCTTATTTTATGACTTTTTTCAAGAAAACTTATATTCTTGTGCGATTTTCTCAGAAGCTTTTACTGTATACATAAATCTAATGTTCTTTGGCAAATATAATTTCTATTGTTGCTTAGAAATGCTTTAAAATAAAGTGTCAAAATTTTCTAAATATATAAAATACACATTTTCGATAAAGAATAATTTTATTTTTCATTAAATTATTTTCATTTTACATATGAATATATGAAAATAGCTATCTTATGGTATGTTATATGGTTTTTAAAATTTATCCAAATTTATAATTTTCCAATATATAATTTATTTCTCTCAAAAAATTTGGTTAATCATTAGCAACAAATTAAATTGTTTTTTGGAAAAATTCAATTTAAAATAAAATATTATTTTGTTAAGTTTATATAAAAATATTCAGTAATATAAATATTTTACTTTAATTATTTATAATTTTTATTATTTTTATGATATTGTCGCTCTACATAAAAAATTTTTGTTTATATGTTTCGATATTAAAAAAATTAATACTAAATAAACTAAATAAAATCATTGTTTAAAAAAGTCAAACTTCACAAAAGTGTATTCTTTCATTGATATTATATAGCTATATCGTTCGTTTATTAGAAATGAATGATGAATATACAAATATATCTAATAAAATATGGAAAATATAAAATAATGCTCATGATCTTAATTTAAGTATCAACTTTTCACTTTTAATTAAAAATAATTACTGTATCTTTCAATAAATCCACATTAAAAATAACATTTAAATACCAGTATATTTTATATATTTGTATATTAAAATTTTAAATAACACAAACTCTTTTCTATCTCATTTACTTATAATCAACATTCACAATATAATAATTTTATATTATCTATTATATATGTTAAAGGCATCATTGTTAAAAATATATTTTTTCCTCCTATTGTTTGAAAAATATCAGAAAAATAAGATCTTGCTAAATATCATAAATATATGTAATAATCAAATTTATTAAAAAGTAATAAAAAAGGTTTTTTATAATTTAAAATTAAATATTCTTATAAAAATCATTATAAAATAAATCAAATTCATATTAAAATAAGAATGAGTACTAATTCATTATGATACTGATTATATAACGACGCTAATTTTGTATTTCGGTCTCAATTTCGTTGTCAACCCCTTTTTGTCTTCTCATTTCCAACTTCTCTCCTACTCTCTGTACATCATTCTTACTTTCTTATGACCTTTTCTTTCGTCCACTTTATGCATTCTTGCGTCCATTTCCTTTCCCCTATCATTTTTTTTAGACTCGTAACTAATTTCTCTTTCCTTATTTGAATTTTTTTTTCGGCTTGATTATTTCCATCTAAATTCCTACTTCTTTTCGGTACAAGTCTTTCTTTCGTGGATTATCTTTTGTCCTTGGCTCTCAGTTTTCTTTTAGCTTGTTTGGGCTTGGTTATATTTTTAAGGAATATATAATGGAGAAATATACTTTATATATACTGAAGTGAAACTAATACACATGGGTCAGTGAAAATAATAAGTCCATAATAAAGATATTCTTTTTATAAACTTGTTCTCTACCTTACGCTATGAAGAATATAAAGTTTTTATTAAATAAATTTACTATAATTAAAATTTTAATATTTTCTGTAAAAGTATCATTAAAATTCAACGTTAATTTATTGTTAAACTATTTCGTTAATTTCATTATGAATGTTTTTAAAATGTTTACGTAAAATTATTATTAATAATATTAACAAAAAAATATTTTGATAAAGTATAGAAAATTGTCCTAAAATAATAATCTTGATTTTCCTGCATAAAGCAAATATTAAGTTGCTTACAAATAGCTTTATTAAACTATAATAATTTAACGGATTGATACATAAGTTCATAAATATTTATGTAAATAAGATAAATACAATAACATAAATTGAATAAAAGTATGATATTTAATTAAAATATTATGAACTTTTCAATTGAAACACATTTAATTATATACCAATAGAATAACAAAAAGTTTGGTAAAGATTTGTATTAAAATATCAATATGTTGATTTAAAATTTAAAAAAATATTTAAAATTAATAATGAAAAAGAAATAATATGACTCATGAACATTAGAACATGAACAATGATCATGAACATGAACAATAGAAATATTAAAAATTAGTATATATGTTATTACAATAGTTATCGTTTAATTTATTATATTTTTCATAACTTTTTATGAAATGTAAAATAAATTTTTTCTTCCTTTAAATAAATGTAATGTTATTTAGTAATTTATTTTATGTAAATTTATAGATGCATTTAATGTAAAAATTTGTCAAATTTGCACAAAAACAAATAATTTGATGGGAAAACTGTATTTAAATAATTTACATATTTTTGTATTCTTAATGAATGTTTAAATTATAATTTAACAATATTTAGATTATGATTAATGTAAATTAAAAACTTAGTTTATCATTTTTTGTTTTCTATATAAATAGCATTTACAATTTTAGATAAGTATTTTTTTAATTTATCGATAACATAGTCAAACTGCAATATTTTCATTTTTTATTTTTAAATATATACAATTTAGATATTTTTAACAGTGTTTTATCATTTACTTAATGTTATCGAGGTTTTTTCATTTTTAATGAACATTAAGAATAATAGCGGTATCATTCACATCAAAGAGACTTGTAACACGATTTCCGAGTAAATCGACTTTCACTATTAAGTTTATTGCGAGTACAGTAGCTCCATATGCAAACGTTCTAAAATATATTTATGTATTTATGGGAAATGTGAATAATATTTCATAATTATATTTTCTTACATAAGTACTCAATGAATTAATAATCAAGAAAATCGATTGCAAAATATACTTTTAGTAAATATTATAAGTTATTTTATCTAAATTTATATATAAGTTCTTTAATAATAAATTATTTAAATAGGTTATTAAATTAAAATATTTAATAATTGATTCACTTAGTACTCGTTAATAAGTTATTTGGTTAATTCATAAAATATTATGCTCCATTAATTTTAATTATTTAATTAAAATTAAGTATTACAATTTTTTTAATGCTAATATAAAAATTATTATAACTATTAGATTATTAAAGATGTATTGTAAATATTAAGTATTATTAATTCTTTCGAACGGGTACTGATAATTTTCATCTATCGTGTTTGTTCACTCACAAGGGCTCTTTTTGACAATATTTTCTAGAAAATATTATAATCAAAGTTTTCTCTTTTTAAAATCATAATAGAGTACTTGCTAATTTATTCAATTGCCTTTTTATTAAATTTGGCATAACTACTTTCAAAGTACCTCTACTGGCATAAGTTTTCATGCGAGAAAGTGACAAACGCATTGATATATGAATACAAATTTTTAATTTTTTTAATTTCAATATCTTTTTATAGTATTTAACAATATTCTATAATTTATATTATTAGCTAGTTTTTCTAATGGTATTAGTATAATCTCTTTAAATATGAAATTTATAATATCTGAAATTTATAATATGATGAATTTTTTATATGTCAAATCTATAACATTTTGATTAATGTAATTAAAATTATATTTAAGTATTTAATATTTTTTTAAATGTTAATTAATAAAAATAATATAAATTTTATACACTAAAAATAAATGATTGTTCTCCGGATACAGAAATTTACATTGTTATTAAATATTTAAACCGTTTTTTTGTCATAGGAAAATTATTACTAATCAAAATAGAAATACAGTAATTTTAATAAAATTATTTGATATTTATATCACTGAATTTCAATTATATATATATATATATATTCTTCATATTAAAGTTAATATTTTTTAAATATATCAAAATGAATTCAAAGTTATTAAAAGATTAAGTAAAAAAACGTTAAATAAATTTTTTAAATAGTTTTTCGTGAAAACACACTTTAAAATAGTAACTAATTACTATTAATTTTTAAGTATAATATGCTCTGTAATATTTTTATAGACACAGAATTAAAAAAAAAACAACTCAAGAACTATTCTAATTGAGAATAATAATATATTTAGTACGTTTAATACATTTTCAGTATATAAATATTACTTCAAAAGTATTATAATTATTGAAATATCATTGATTTTAATTAAAACTTTTAAAAATATTATATTGCGTGTTTTACTAATAGAAGTAGTTAATACTGCAAATAATAAATTTTAAACATAAAATGAAAGTTTATAAGTAATTCATATAAATATATATTATATATATTAATTCATAAAAATATATTTAAATTATATATAATAAAATTAAATATGAATTTAACTAATTCTATTATATCTATATTCAATATTAGGAATAAAGTAGTAAATTATTTTTATTTGTTGTATATCTTCTAGTAAATTGCAACAAAAACTATTTTTGACAATTAAATACTAATATAAAATAATATTAATATACCATATTTTTTATATTTTATTAAAAATCAATAGCTTTACTTATATTATTGAATAAAATACAACGATTATTCCTTTTTTATTTTGCGAAATTGAATTCAACAATTTAATAGAACTCAAGAAAGAATTTAAGAATTGAAATCATATTCAAAAAGTTTAAATTTGTTACAATTACATTTATACTTAAAATGTATCAATGTAATTACAGATATTTTTATTTTGAACCTTTAGTATATAATCCGATTCCTAATGACTCTGTCTGACAATTCGCGTTGTGTTCTACTTACTTTTCAACTAGTTACCGTACCCATTTAAATGTTAAGATAAGTTCACAATATTGTTATAACTATTTTTTTAAATAAACTATCAGCTTATTTTAAAAAATTATTATTTCCAAATTATTCTTATATTTGCAGCTTTGTGCAAAAATATCTGTGAAATTAATTCCGAGTTTTAACTTAAAAGAACTTAAGGTGTTACCTGCATGTCCTGATGCAGTAAAAAATGAGGACACAATTATATGTAAAGCAGAAATGACAATTAGTCAATAACAATAAACTATCAAATTTTTGTATTGGCTTATATTACTATCACTTAATACTATAACAATAACTTCCAGTATTTTTCTTTTGCGATGAGATATGTAGTAAATATATAAAATAACTTAATTTTCATACAAAATATTTATGTAGTTTTAAATATTAATTTAATCTATTGAATAAAATATCAAACTAAATAAAATTACATATTTTTGACTAGTTTTAAAGAAAATCAAAGCTATTTATTTTAAAAATATTACGCTATATTTTATAATAAAGACAAATATATTTCGATACTCAAATCATCATTACTTACGTACAATTATATAATATTTTCCTATCGTAATTTTATAATACGTCTAAATAGGAAAATTAAAGATTGTAACCTTATTTTTCATCGAATAATTTACATTAGTATCAAAGTTCTTTTTCACTTATATAAGTTTTGTATTTACTAAACACTTAAAAAATATATAAAATAATAATATCGAAGATATGCTATTAAGTCGAAAAAAATGTTAATAGAAAAAATATTACTGAATATAAATTTTGGAAAAATATTAATTAATTCATTAAAATATCTTATCAAATATGCTTAATAACGATTTATATTTTGAAATGATAAATTTATTTAAAATGATATTCAAATATTTAATTGGATAAAAAAAATGTTGACTGAAATTACGTCAAAATTTTTTTAACTATCGTATAATAAAAATATATTAAATAAAAAAAATTTTTTAAATTTATTTAATTTATTGAATTTAATATTAAAATTATGTACAATTAAATTGACTTGTCGTTTTGTAACATTTCATATTTATATTTATATATATATATATAATTATAATTTTCTGTAATGGTAGTTTAAATAAAAATCATTATTAAATAAAGAAAGTTAAGATATGTTCTTATGATTATTTATGATTACTTAAAGATATAATACAAGTTATAATATAATACAATTTTAATCAAATCAATGGACAAAACATTCTAGGAATCACCGTGTGGTTACCACACATCGTGCTATTTTCATAACATACTGATTTAAAATGTAAAAGTGTAAATAACGAGCGACGCTTCGAAGCGCAGCCACCACTTCATCACCACCACTTACTCCCTATCCTTCAAAGGACACTATTTATCTAGGATTCCAATAACAGCTGAAAATTAATTTTTACCCAATCACCGAAACTTCCACTCTCACAGAAATCGAAGATGTCTACCCCTACTCAAGTAGACGAGTGAAGACATTAAATTAGACTGCACGCCTCAGAAATCTCTCCGAATTCTTAGTTTTTTTAAAATAGTCTCCAGACTGAATACAAAGTAAAGTGATCTTAAAAAAGAGTTTCTCGAGCATCAGTGATCGATACCATTACATAGAAGCCTCAACACGACGCTGATAACAAGTCACTACAAACCAAGTTACATAAAAGCAAGTACGCCTACCACGAAGTTTACTTTTTTTACTACTGAACGCCGCATCTATTCTCAGCCTGCATTACGTGTACTCAGTAAGTAACAACAAAAATAGGACTAACAGACCAAAGATAATTACAAGCTAAGTAATGCCAGTAGAACTCATCAAATATTAACATCGTTATTAGACTAGAATGAACTATACACAGTAAATAATTAATAGAACCAATTCAAGCTTAGCAATATTCAATTTACGCCTGAATATTGTGGCAGCAACGAACATTCAATTCAAGACAAATTAAAAGACCGCATTAAAATTGCCATGCCTTTTCAATAAACACAATTTTGTAATATTACATACGATTTCTGCGATTTCTTTCTACACTGCTGTATCTTCTCTTCCAATATCTTTTTCTCCCCCATACCAGCTCGGGAGTGTTCACACTCGGGTTAATTCCGGTAGACTTAGTGATACTTACAATCGATTATTGGAGTTTGAATTAGTTACTGATAAATATAAACATACATAATTAATTATTCACTTATCTTCACTGTAATTAAATAAAAAATTTGGAAAAAATCTTTCAGTAAATAAAATCATAAAAAGTAAATCTACAACATAATTATTCAAGACAAAAAAGATGAATTATTTAATAACATTAAGATTAATAATTAATATATTAAAATAGAATGTATTTATGAAAAAGCAGTTTGTCATCAATAATTCAACTTTCGCTTCTCCTCTTCTTTTTTTTTCATTATTCAAGTCATCCAGAATTTTCAATCGACAATCATGTTGATATCGAAAAACGAAATACGAAGATAGCTCCTTTCGAAAAACTGAGATAAAATAAAGAAGAATAAAAACAAAAATTTTAGAAAAAAGAAAGTAATAAAACAAGTAATTGAGAAAAAAAGGATAAACGAATAAAAAAACAGCGAAATAGTTGCACCTTTACTACCCTCCCTTGAAAGGTTGTGGAAAAGAGATAGAACGAAAAAGAGAAGGCAGTAGAAAAAAGTAAAATGAGATAGAAAGAGAGAGAAAGAAACAATTTATAAGTGGCTACTCGCTCCTGCTCCTAACGAGTGTCTGCGCCTCCTTCTGGCATCGAGCGCATCTCTTTATTTAGCATCTCTTTCTGAGATCGAAGCAAGTCAGCATCTTTCTTTCGAACTCTCTCTTATCCTCTTTCTTCTATTCGCTGTTTTTCTATTTTTATCTTTCCCACCAACCCTTCTTATACGTTTTACCATCACATTATTCTCTATCACTATTTTCTTCTCATTTGTCCTTTGCCATTACTCTGTCTTTCTCTCTCTCCCGCATTTTCTATCTCTTTCAATATCTCTTTTTCTTTCGTATTTGCACTTACGTATACAAACTTTCTCCATTTTCTCTATATCACACGCATATGCACACATATACATATACATTCGCATGCATATGCACGCACATACATATATATGCTTTTTTCATTCTTTTCCAAGCTTGCTGCGAAACTCATTACCACTGTTTCCTCGGTTTCTTTTCCTATCATAACATTACTGCGTACGTGCGTACCATGTACTAAAATGCGTGTATGTGTAGGTTTCAGATGTGCAGTAAAATACATATAATATAAATGTATCTGTGCATCAAGACGAAAATGTAGAAAATATCCTATATGAAAGAGAGATAAAAGTAGATGAAAATAAAAAATGGAATAGGTACTTAAACAGAGAAAAATAGATGCAGGTAAGTTCTACTGAATTAGTTGAATTTATACAATATATAACAAAGCAAATACTTAAATTTTTTATTCTTTTGCGAAAAATATTTATTCATTTGGATGTACATTCTTTCGGTAAATCTGCATTATTGAGAAATTATAGATGGAATGTTAATTTACGTAACAAACTCTCACTCCAAATTTTTTACTAATTTTTCTAAACATTTATTCATCTCATATTTATCTAATCATTTTAGTGAGTAAATTCACCTAACATATGTATTAAAAAATATTATAAAATTTTATTTTTCTAACATTATGAGGTTATTTTTCGTTTCCTATTTCTAACTTCAATTAAGTTATATTAAAAAGATTACATTTAATTAATTGGAATAAATCTTTTAGAAAGGAGGACAAATTATTTATAAGTTTGAATATTATAAAAAAAACATAAGTTAATGAAAACAACAATTTCCTTTGTTCCAAAGAGTAATAGATAAAATAGTCAATCCATAGATTACTTCCATGAAATTATTAACGATAAAAAGATTTTTAACCTGCAAAATTTTAACTTTTAAAATCTTTTTTAATATTTTTTTAGTACCCCTAAGTTACTTAGTTTGAAAAAATAATAGTCATCAAATATTACATTATTGGAAAACTTTAAACTTCTATCTGAATTATCAATAATTAAAAAAACTAATGTCAATATTTTTTAATAATTATTAAATATTTTCAATAATTAAATAAGAAGAAAGATTTTTAAATTATTTTATTTATTTTTTAAGAATTAGAGATAGAAAAAAATAGCACCTTTAAAACTTATTAAAATTTGACCGTTCAATGACAAAGCTTTCTGCGAGAGAGATGCGTCTAGAAATTGGAAATCGATGAATGTATTCAAGACTGCGAAACAGGTATAAAGAGAAGAAAGGCGATAAAAGTCGGTGTTTCCATGTGCTGATGGCAAGAGGAGGTAATAAGATGATCGGAGGGGGCGTAGCTAGCCCCTCTTATGCTTTCTCTTGAGCCCTCTTGCCCCTCTGGTTTTGGTACAGTTGGCTTTGCGCATGTCATTGGTCTCAACGACACTCACAGGCCAATAGTGAGGGTAAATACGCACGATATGCTTGGCCTACCTTCTCTCCTCGTTACAAATGAATTCGGGAAACTCTCGCTCTCTGTCCATTACATATACAGCAAAACTGCAGGACGATTGGATTATGAGGCGAGAAATGGATTGGTCGATAGTCGTAATGCTCACCCATTGGTCGATTTTCTAGCTTTCGCAGTGAATGAACCTCGTCGTTATTTGTGTTTTCTCTGATTTGCAGTTTACTGTTACTTTCAACTTTCTTAATTTCTATTTGTATCTGCAAGTGAAAATATCTGCAAAAAAAAAATATAATGTTAAAACATACTAATGAATTAAATATACATTTCTATGAAAGAACAATCATTATAAAGTAAAAACATACAATTTTATTTGATTGCATATGTGTATTAATAATATATAGTATAGAAATATGTTTATACCAACAACTTTTTATTATAAAATGGCTATTATAAAAATATATTCAATACAAAAAATAAGACTATAAATTAATGTTCAATTTTATTAATAATATTTAAAATGATGCAGTTTTTGATAACTTTATAATAATACAAATGTGCAAAATTAATTGTTAATTTATTGAGATAAATATTCGAAACTTAGAATAGTAAATTTAAATTATTTTCTAAATTAGTCGATATGATTTTAGGATCTATCAACAGTTATAAAACGGAATTAATAATTTTTAATGTATTTTTTGTATTAAAATTCAAATTGATACGATGTAATAAGACAGAAAACATTAATAATTTTTGGGACTCATAACAATAGTAGAATTCATTAATAATACACAAAATTTGAGCAACATACCTTCACATAGGCAAAGAAGTATTGAAAAAATAAATCCGTTAATTCATAGAAACTTTTTAACATTTTTAACATTTACTTAAAACCGATTAGACTATATGAGGTACATCGTACTGCTAAAGAAGTTGCAAATAGATCTATAAAACACCGAATTCGTATATTAAAATTATATATGTAACAAATTGAGTGATTGCAGAAATGTAGTAACTAATCATCATAGTAAAAAAATATGATCAATAACATTTAGTTTTAAATACAGTTATAATTTTCATAATTTAAATCTATTATCGTTTTAGTAATAATTTGAAGTACATTACTGTTGAATAGTCTTTTTAATTTATTCAGAAATGAATATATTGAATCTACTACATATCTTAAATCTAATTACATATTATATCTTAAATTTAATTATAAATTAAAATTTGTATGTGTATATGTATGCGCGCGCGTGTACGTGTATGTTATTAATATAAATTAATTATAAATTATTATTGTATTTACACATCAAAATAGAATAAATTTATTCTGAAAAATTCTTAATAAAAAAGAACACGTTTCATTGCATATACATATGAGTAGAACCTATTTGATTTATTTATGCATATAATTAAATAATATATGTTAAAGATAACACAACTGCAGTGAAGTAAAATACATCCATACAAATTAGATTGTAGTTATAATCAAAAAAGTAAATATCCACACATTGATTGCTAGTGTCGATGTCCTCTTTAAAGCGATAGAACAGTATCTCTTTTTTCTGGATTAAAAAAAAAATAATAAGAAATTTTAAATAAAAATCAATGGATATTTAGTTACTGAACTATATAAATATGTAAATTAAGTATAGATAAGTTAAAAGATAATATCCACTAATATTAGTGATGTCTAATAAATATTGACAAATATACAAAAAATAGTAAACTTTAATATAGACTAATGGACATAACTTTAATTAAAATTAAAATTATTTTAATAGAGAAAATGTTAAGTGTAATTGAAAAATTAAATCTTTAGTAAATGAAAGATTAAGTGATTTCAATAAATTTAAGGATTAGTATATAGTAAACTCATGTGTGACAGCACATAAATTTGATTTAATAGTTCAACTATAAACATATATAATTTAAATTTTATAAATTTTCATGTAATTCATTTGTAATTTTAAAAACATCAAAATCTATATCTGATACAAAAATGAAGAAGATAACAGAATTAAATAGCTATCAACTGTAATAAAAACGTCTCGAAATCATTTATCTTCTTATAAACATTTAAATTCTTGTGAGGAAAAGAGATAACTCACTGAAATTTTGAAAGCTCTTTTTCTCTTTTTCCTTTTTGATATCATTTATATTTATACTTAACTACTAGATTTAAAAAAGTCTATATCAAAGTAAGATAATAAAGGAAACAAAAAAAGGTAGAAAAAGACTGAAAATAAATGAAAAAGAAATAAAGAGGAAAACATCTATTTAAAGTGTCTCTTCTGCGAATCTCATTTTTTATGGATTTGTGATGTTGTCGCTGTGTTCTCCGTCACGACTTTTCAGAGTCAGTCTTTATCCTCCTCCTTTTTCTCAGCCTCTATCTCCGACGATAACCGTTTTCTCTCCTACTTTGTTCAGAAGATCTACGCCCTTTGCTCTCTCTCTCTCTCTGTCAGTCTGTTTGTCTGTCTGTCTGCCTGTCTGTCTGTCTGTCTCTCTCTCTCTCTCTCTCTCTCTCTCTCTCTCTTTCTCTCTCTCTCTCTATCTCACCTTCTTTTCTTTGCGAATGGCTTTCGCCCTTCAACGACCTCGCTTTCAAGCCGTCGGTACACCGTTTCTTTCTCCGTCCGCCCTCACTTTTATATCCACCTAAATCCATCCATTTTAAATGACGGATATTTTCTTTCGTAGAGCGAGAGTGTAGACGCTCATGCCAGACCGTATGGATTTTATTTTAACCACGGATAGGGAAAGACATTGACAACGAATAAAAAAGAAAGACAGTGATATGAAGATATAGACTGAGAATAAACCATATTTAAGTTAATTATTTATTTTTAAATATATTGTTTTAAATATTTTGTAATAATTAGAAACAAATAAATTCTTTCTTTCATTTCTTTTTAATCTGAATACTTTCTAAATATAAACATTAAAAAAACTTAAATGATAATTAATTTCTATAGTGGTATAATTATACTGAATTAAAAAAAAATTTTATTTTGACAAAAAGCTTCGTTTAAAATATAAAACACTTCCAATAATATTCGTAATATATAGGGAAAAAAATTTCCAAAAAAATCTAATTCATTATATTCAATGTTTCATCTAAGATTGCATTCTCAATACATCTTGAGAAAAATATTGAAATAATACGAAAAGTATAATCTTGAATAAATTGTTAAGAGTTTAATAATACATTAAAGATCTAAAATAAATTATCAAAGAATATTATGAAATTAAAATTATTGATAACATTCTTATATAATAGCATTACAAACATTAATATTATTAGTAAATATTAATTTAGTTATTAAACAGCTTTCCATGTTTTAATTGAATAAAAATAATTCTAAATCATATAGTTTCTTAATTTTTTTTTAATTTTTAATAATTTCAATCACCATTTACTATTATTTCAATAATTCAAAATGCAAAAAATTTATTAATAAATATGTCATTATATATAAATAAATTATACATTATAATTATAAATAAATATTTCTATATTATAAAAATATTTTTTATGAGACAAAATTTATCGATTAAAGGATTAAGTACATAAACAAATTTTGATATTTTTTTAGTAAAATTCACTCGTATAAAATTTTGTATAAATTTAATATGCATTATAAAAAAAAATTGAACATGATAATTAATTAAACATTTATTTTATCATTAATTAATAATATAGTTCAATGTAGATTTTTATTTAAAATAATATTTTTAAAATTTCGGAAAAATAAAATTCCTTTTCGGTTCTAGATATATTTTATAAATCTATGTATTTATTATATATTGTAAAATATTTTAGATTAAATTATAAAATAAAAGCCATATTATATTTTTATTTATGAACTGTCTTGAAATAAATTTTTTTATCTTATTAAATTTTAAATCATTTATAACAATAAATATTAGAAATTTTATTTCTATGATAGAATATATTATACAGTAAGTAATTAAATACAAAATCTATCTTATACTTACAATATTAGAAATTATTAAAATATTTATAACTATTAAATGAGCTACAGACTGTGCATTTCTAATAAATAAAATATACTATATATTAAAACAAATTTTATTTCTGTGTAAACATAAATCAAATTAAAAATGCTTAATCATTTAATAATAGAATATCTTTAATTTTTTCCCGAAGAAAATTTACATTATATGAAATATATTAAAAGGCGAAGAAAATTAAAATTAAATAAACTGTTTATTTATTTAAAAAACATTGTTTCTATAATTGTCGTTATTCTTAATAATTATATATCTCTTTTAATTAAAAATTAAATTAATAGTTTCTAAATAATTAATATATTAATATTATCAACATATTAACCGGTATTTGAAGCATTAAAAATTTACAACTTTATAAATAAGGTAATTACTTTTAAATATGAAATTGATTTTAAAATATCGTTAATAACTTTTAAATCTTATTCCATTTCTAAATTAGATCTATGTTATTTGTTCATAAAACTTTTTCAATATTTCAAAATAAAAAATTGCGTTTGAAACATATTGAATGAAATGATAAAAAATTACATTATTATGATTTGTATTGAAAGTAAGTAAGACCATAATAAAACTGATAAGTACGAAATAAGTTCGATTATATATATATATATTGTATTCTTTATTTTATTTGTTTCTTCATATATGTATAATACAAAAATTTCCATTATCATAGTGAGAAAATTATGTCAAATTTAAATATTTTATTAATTGTATAAAGAATCTATTATTATATTTATAATTATTTATATTATATATTTTATATTAATTAAAAAAAATAATATATTGTTATGGTTTACATAAAATATATAATATAAATAATTATAAATATAATAATAGATTCTTTATACAATTAATAAAATATTTTAATTTTATATAATTTTCTCACTATAATGAAAATTTTTCTATTTAGCAAGAAATAGAAAAATAAAAAAATGGAAGGCAGAGAAAAATAAAGAAAGATAGAGTCAGAGCGATAGTCTAGAGCCGAGCTGCTGTTTCATGCCAACAAAAGTGATGAACGAGCGATCGCTCGTGAGAGGAAAGGCGAAAAAATTATAGACGGGAGATTATCGAATCTACCAACGTCGCCGTCTCTCAGCATTCCCGTATAATCTGAAAAGCATTTCGAGAAAAATAAATATAGATTCGTACAATGAAATATTTTGCATTTATTTTTAAATACAATATTTTGCTATTCTGTTTCTGCGTATATTTTGTAAAATTAATTATTTTTCTTTGAGTTTGTATAAAAATGTTCATAAACTTTTATAATAACTATTGATCATTCAAGTTTCTGTAATTAATAAGAAAGTTAATAAGACAAAAATAAAATGCTAGTTTATTGTAATTTATAGGCACTTAATAATTAAATTTCTCAATGTGTTACTTAAAGTTCAGATTCATAATTTAATTTTAAAAAAATTTTTAAATATAAAAATTAAGTTTATTTTTAGTAAATTAAAAAATTTTATTATCAAAGGATAAAAATTATAATAAAAAGTTACTAATTTTTATTTTGAAACTACGCGAATACATAAATTTAAAAATTAGTTTTATATTTAAAATTTTTTATGAATTAGTATAATATATATATTAGTAACATATTCTTCATATATATATATATATATATATATTAATTTATATATATATATACTAATAATTTATATACATATATATATATATATATATATACTAATAATAATAATTTATATTTATATATACTAATTTATAAAATGAATCATATCTCTCAAATTAAAAAATGACGTAATTATACATAATATTTTACAATAATAAAATAGTCACTTTAATATATATATCGATAATATAATAAGCATTCTGAAAGTATTCTGCATACAATTCATATATTTACAAAAAAATAAGTATTCACGATTACAACGCAAAATTTAGGGTTTTAAAAAAAAAGTATTATCGTTTCAAAATTGAGCATAATGGTAAGGCGTTGCTTTAAATAGATCTATCGGTAAATAGTAAAGTAAAGTAAAGGTCATTTACGTCAGAACCGCTTATAACACTGATTTTGAAAATAAAAATGTTACAAGAATCTTTTGAGTTCTCATATTTTATTAAAGCGACCCACACTCGTTTAGAATGTTACTATGTATTATTAAAACCCTATAATTTTATCTTAAAAACCTGAGGTTAGATAAATAATACAATCGATTTCTTTATTAATAAATTCGAGTAAAATGTTATAAATTAATGAATCATTAGACAAACTAATTGCTTTTGTTCATTGTTATAATAATATGTATATAAATACTTATAAACATTTTATATTTAATTTTATATGTCTCTTAATTATTAAAAAAAAATTTCTTTCAAACACGTAAAGAAATTTTAATAAAAATTAATTTGTATAGAATATATAAATAAATGTATCTATATATATATATATATATTTCTGATGGTTTTCATAATCGAGTATTAGTTTTTCTTTTTTGTGGCATTGATGCTAAATCCCTCCTATATTCTTTTGGTTTCTAATATATTCTTTGCTGGAATCTGCAAGCAAGTATCTATATTAATCGAGAGCATATATATGCTTCGTCAATCTTCATTTAAATATAAAATTTTTTATTCACAAATGTCTTTTTTTATACCTTTTTATAACAAGCATATAGTAAATTTTTTCGTTTCTAAAAATATTTCAATAATCTATACTTTACATTGTTTAACAACTAACATAATGTCTTAGAACCTAATATTGCAGTAAATAAAAATGTAGTCAATTATTTAATTTAAACTATAAATAAAAGATCTTGTTTAATTTTACAATAAAAGTCTTAATCTTTTTACTCTTATTATTAAAAGTATTTAACTAAAGATATATTCAAAACTCTTAATAGAAAAAGAAAGGTTTTTTAAATACTTTTATAATATAACATATGGTAAAGAATTTATTTACTTTTTTAACCTAGTTGTAACAATTTCTTTGGGTTATGAAATTAATATTAATATTATTTAATAAATAATTAAAATAGATAAAACAGTTACTTTGTTTTTATCGCAAATATATATTAATGTTTGTACAACTAAGACTATTTTTTTTATCATTATCTAAATCTCGTTTAAGGATATTTTCAGATCAAATTCAATCAATTCAATTTCTATTTCTATTTTTGAAGAAATACTCTTTCAGCCAATAATGATATAAAAGCTTGGTTTCTCTGTTGATTCTTCATTCGATCTATCTGCATGGAAGAGTCGTGGCAACCAAAAGCAGAGAAAGAAGGTGAAGTAGGAAAAGAAGGCTTTGATAAATGATTGCCGAGAAAAAATCCGCGTCGATATGTCTTCCCCGAGGGCAGCTATACTCCTCTCCGGTGTGTTGTTGCTGTTACTTAGGGAAAAAAGAACCTGAAACTTGCCTCTGCAACGAATTCTCTCACTTTCTCCTCATAAGAATAACATGATAAAGGAAGGCTCTTTCTCAGCGTGGAATGTTTTATGGTCGACTACTTCAAATAAAAGATTTTTTATTATAAGCTACGAAAAAATAATTTTACAAGGAAAAACTATCTTAATATAAGAAACCAATGTATTATTAATATATATTGTATAAAATAAAGTTGTTTTATATATTTATCAAATAAAATTTATCAACGGAATCAAATTAATACACTGAGTATATTCAATATTTTTTTCAGTTTTTTTCCATCACAAACTATTTACATTGTAGCATATTGTCAACTATTTAAATGGAAAACTTACTGTTTGCATAATTCCATAAATTACTGAAAATAGAAGTTTCAAGCTATGAGTAATACATTAATCTTTGTCAGGAACTAAATAAAGGATTACAAAGTGGATTTACAATTTAAAAAGTAGCATTCATCTAATATTTTAATATTGTTCCAAATCAGTATATGTTAAATAAAATAATAATTTCAAAAAATTAATTAAATAATCACATTAATTTATAATTTTGTATAAATGGTTTTAAGCTTTATTTTATTAATAGAAGTAATAGAATTCGCAAATATTTATTTTTAATTCTACCATTTTATTTGTACTTTTTAGAACCTATAAATAAATTAATATACATCAAAAGACAATACTTAATTTAATTATAATGCAAAATAATTTTATGAATATAATTTAATACAAATCAACCCAAAACACTAGAAAAATTTTATAAAAAACAGAAGAAAAATAAAATCATAAAAATTAATTTATTTTTCGTTTAAGAAACTCATAACAAATTTTAAATCTTTAAAAGCGTATATTTATTTATTTTTAAATAAATTAAAAAATTTAACTATTCCTTGATTTTAAATTTACAAATCTTTATAATGTTTATTTTATAATAAACTTTATAATATAATTTTATAATCAATCTTATTTTATATATTTTAGTTTTACCCTTAATTATGTTTGTATATATTTTAGTTTATAATTTTTTTTTACTTACTTGAATTCGCTTAAATACTACTATATCTTACATACATTGTATTGCTAATTTGCACGTTGCATTAATTTTAAAATTCGATCTCAAAATATCTTATTTATCTTAATGTATTTTTAAATATATTTTAATTTATATAACATCAACAAGGTATTGAAAGATATATTAAAAGAATTTTAAAATAAATATACTTTGCATTACAGATTAAGTTCTAAAAATTAAAATTATTATTAATAATTGAAATCTAATTTTAATTACAAATGAGATAGTGAAAAAAAAAATATATATTTTAAAAACAAATTAATCATATAAGATTCATTTACATCTAAATTCATTCGAAAAAATATTACAGTTTCTTATTCACTTTATATTTATTACGTGAAAAAGTTATTAATAATTACATTAAGATTTTACTTTTTTATTTCAGTTGATATACAAATAAAGACTTTTGAATTTTAAAAATTTTTAATAAAATTCATTATTGTAATATTATGTTTATATGACAATTTTCAACTTACAACAATATTAAAGGATACACAATTAATTAATTGACATCAGAGTTTTTTACAATATTTCTGTAAATAATATATATTATAGTTATTATTATATATATGAAGTACATGTAAAATATAAAATTACTTACCATAAAAAATTATTTTTATGTTTAATTTATGAAAGAACTCGAGAAGACAATACAATATTCTCACTCTTTTTTTCTTTACATTTTATTTATAGCTTTTCCGTATTCTATGAAGACCGGAAAACTAAATAAAATGTATGAGTCGATTGTATAGCCTGATAACAGTTATGTATATTCTGTATTCGTGTATAAGAAAGACTATTATTACAGATAACAAATAAAGCATTATGGAATAAAGTGATCGACCTCGTGTTAATAAAACAAGTTAATTAATTTAAAATTTGTGTAGATCATAACTTTGATAATACTGTAATATAATTTACATACAAAAATAATATCTAAATATAAGCTCATTAATATATTATTAATATTAATTTATTAATATTAATAAGTTAGTTTGAAATATTTTCTTACTTAAAAAATAAAATATATTGTATTTCAATAAATGCTTATTATTTATAAATCGATCAATTTTTAAAATTAAATATATTTATTTATAGTAAAAAAACGTATAAAATACATTATGTTGTGTCATAAAAAAAGTTATTTATGTAAATCATTAAGAGCAAAATAAAGAATTGAAGAATTGAATACAAAAATACCCTAAAAAGTCACAAAATTCAATACGTCACAAAATATAAATAGCAAATTTTTTCACTTTTCAAGCTATTAACACTTCTCCCAACGAATTTACGCTGATTCTTAATATGGAAAATTAGTAATTCGATTTTATATTTAAAGTCAAATAAGGAAAGACGAGTATAGAAAATGTGAAATTACATAGTTAAATTTTTCATTGTCGAAAATCGAGCTATCCCATGCCCCGTCAATTATGCTAATTGAACTTAATACAGAGATTAATGGAAGTAGAAGTCTCGACTGGATAGTAGTTTGGCATATATTATACGAGTCATCCTCTGGTTTTTTATCTGTTTCTATGATGAGGAATAAAACTGCTCCATAATGTTATTGCTTTTAACGTAAAATGATGCAGTTTTTAGTGGACACTACTTTAAGCTATTTCAGTAGGAACATTAGTTTATTTGAACATGTATATTGGTTTTTCAAACTTTATTCTTCTATACGTAGTTGCATATACTCTTAATTATACTCATGTTTATGAAATTAGGTGAAAACAATATTTCTATATTAAATAAAAAATCCTTCTAAATTAGTATTTATCATTACAGAAAATATTAAAATGATATATACTAAAAAGAAAAACTCTAATTTTTAATCAACTATTATTAAATATTATTATATATTATTATTTATAAATATATTTGTCTACGTTCATTAAAAAAACCTTTAATGATATGGGATCTTGTATCTGCGTATAGTTAATTTCAAACAATATTAATTCATGTACAATAAACATAAGTAGGTGAAAAAATAATATATAAATATGATATAATATATTTAATATATTTAATATATTATATTAATATAATATATTTTATATATTATTTTAATTTCTGATTTCTAGAGTTTTAAACTTTTTTTTAAATAAACGATCCTTTACATTTTTAAATGCATGTATACTTATAAAGACATCTGTAATACTCTAGATTAATCTAATTCTAAGCAAACAAATAATTATTAATCACAAATACAAAATTAAAATAAATTTTATAAAAATAAATAACTTATTGAGCAAAATAAAAAGTATAATGTTATTCTAAATAATGCAAAAATAAATAATATGACAACGTGTATTTGTGAATTGAAATAAAAAGATCAATGACAACAAATAATTAGTATTTATTTAGGAACGGATAGGGGAACTTTTCTATCAAATTGTGTATGGAGTGTGCGAACGCATATGCAAATAAAATGACGTCCAAGAGTAAATATGTGTTACTGAAAGATAAGATTGACCTTCAATTAACTATAAGAGATACAAAATAAATGACAAACTTGAAATAAATAATGAATATACCGTAGATTAATCAAAATTTTTTCTCTTTATATATTTTTTATTTATTTCGATTATTTGTATTAGTTATCTATATTTATAATTTCTAAAATTTAATTAAAATAAAACTGATAATATTACTATAAAAATATACTTTAAAATTATGAAGGAACTAAAATATTATACATAAATTACAATTATTGTTTTAAATTTATTATTTTAAAGAATATTAAAAAAATCTGTTTAAATGTATAATAATTAGAACAATTATAACAATTTTTTATAGGATAAGTAAGTTTACATTAACTTATTGATTATAACAAAAATAAAAAACATTGCGTGAAACATATAATTTCATAATTTTACTAAAACTTAATGTTTATTTTCAATAGTCTTTTTATTATGATACCCATATAAATAATATTAAATTAAAATAATTGTACTCAAAAATATAGTCAAATATTTTTTAACGTTAAAAAGCTATTTGAAAATTCTAATTAGTCTATAAGAATGTAATCAACTATCGATAAAAGAATTTATGTACTAAAATTCTTACTACTTTTTAAGCCTAATTAACCTTCAAACATAAACTTTACTTAATATCCCAATTTTTTCTTTTTTTTAATTACAATTATTGAAATACATAATAAATTATTGGATAAAATATAAAAATGACAATAGCATTAGTTAATAATATTAGGAGGTTATGCAGTAAATAATCGAAATCCCGAAAATAACCGAAATACGTGCAACCGCTTCCGCTTATTAGAACTCTGGCGAATTATATGTCAGTTCATAGTAAGCACCTTTCAATTTCATTGTTTATACCAAATAAATAGCAATGCCATGCAATGTAAACTACCAACTTTATCCAAAATGGATTAGACGAGTTCCCGATTTTATAATATATCGACATGTCAACGTTAGAAGGAAAAAAATTAGTCGATACCCGAGTGTAACATATATACAACTTAGTATTTCCAAGACAAATTCCACCGAAATTCGTCCTCTTTCAGGAATAACAATACAGTATTTATAGAATCCGGTCTTGGCTCTTTACCATCTGGAATATTTCAGTGATCACGGACGAGTTTTTATTTAAAATATTACATTTTTTTAATACTACCGCTTAATCATGAAAAATATTTTTTTATGACACTATGAATATTATTAATGTTGAATGCAATAGAGTGCGAGTCAAACTAATTTTTATTTTATTATTAAAATAAAACTTGCGTATTTTTTCAGCTTATTAAAATATGAATTTTGTAGTTTGAAGAATAAAAAGATTTTTAAGCTTTTGGATAATAGTAAATAAAATAGAGATTATTCTAGGCTTTAATAATACTAATACTAGATTATTCTATTTTAATTTAAAAAACATATGATATGCTGGGAATGATATTTTACATATCAATTCACAAAGGTAAATATACATAAACGTTTAAAAAAAAATAAAAAAGGTAAACGTACAATTATATCCTTGTAATAATAAATATATTTTAAATTAAATAATACAACTATATCTTTGTAATAATAAATACAATTATATCCTTGTACAAATAAATCCTTGATTGTATCAAAAAGTGAAATATTCAAAGGAAGAATTTTATTACGTTTTATTATATATTCTAAATAGGATATAATCACATCTATGTATAGTATCAATATTAATAATTTTGGATAACTCAATAATTCGTTGACGAATAGTTTAAAAACATTGATCCCGAAGTCTTCTGCACGTATAAATAACTTGCAATAACTAAAATGAATAAATAACTTATAAAGTACATTAATAGAGTCCAGATAGATAACCATTGTAGACCTACTCTTCGGGTTTTTCAGCATAATATATCCATTGTCTATCATCATTTCCACTTAATTTATTCGATGACCTCAAAATTACTCCTGAAAATTGTCTGACTGATTTTCATGTCAGAAAACTTGTTTAAATAAATTCCTATTCCCATTTAAAATAATTATACCTATAAATAACTTAACATATAGCTAGCTATATTATTTTTTATTCAATAAATCATTCTTTCTATTAAAAGAAGTTCGACTTAATAATTTTTATATAAAAAAAAATCATTTAATTAATACTTTTACAAAGGTAATTAAATGTAACATTTTATATGAATTTAGAAGTACAATTACATATTTTAAATATTATCATTGCGGAATGGAAAAAATGTATGCATTAAAATAAAAAATACTTTATTAATATATATAAGATATGCAAAAATTATTGGCGTAAGTGAATTTCAGTATCAATGACAGTAGTATGTGTAAGAGTTGCTAAACTAATTGATTTTGACTAATAAGTTTAGAAGTATTATGGTTTGTTTGATAATATCATCGCATAGCTTTTGAACGATTATTTGGTTTTATTTAAAAGGTTTGATTGATAATTTCTTAAAATGTAAATAACATTAATATTTTATCTATTATGTTTAATGTACTGACTAATATTTATGTTTGGGACTCAAAAGTTATTTATGCTCCTTAATATTGTGATTTATTTACAAATAAATAATAATAAAAAATAAAAACAATAATAGTTCTATGATTAGTAAAATGTAATCGATAATGATCGAATCATAAGGAATATTTTAATTGATAAGATTTATAGAATTAATTTATTATTGTTTATTAGATTACATTATTACATTATATTTTAAAATATATTATACATATCTGAAATATTTATTATATTAATTACAATTATTTAAATGTCGGATAATACCGATATATATATATATATATATATGAGACATTTTGAAGTATCGATAATCAATTTTTCAAAAAATAACTGTAATATAAAATTTATATAGCTGGCATATAAATTCTTTATAAATTGAAAACCAATTTTTCTATTGACCTTGACATAATTATTCTTTTGAAACTCTACGTAAATAATTGACTGAATATAGTGTTTTGAAAGGAATATTATCAATGATACAGAGAAATAAACAGCATTATTTTTTTGCCAGAATGTTATGAAAACGATGCAACTATACGCTATTTTACCGACCCATAGCCTTTAACTACTTCTATACATTAAAATCTATTCAAAACTAAGAAAAATGAAGAAAAGAGCAGCCGAGTATACTATGTCATCGAAAACACAAAGAGAGAGAGAGAGAGAGAGAGAGAGAGAGAGAGGTGGAAAGCAGTCAACGCTGGTACGTTCGTATATAAAAAAGAAACGCTCAAATTGAAACGGAGACTAGTTGAAAGACAAGTTTCAGTTTGGTAGTTCAATTTTTGACGATCATCCGACTTGTCATTTACAATAGAGTCACAGCCTTTGAAACGCAGTCAAAGTTCAACAAGTCGTCGGTTTATCTACTCGATATCGCTGCGTTTTTCCCTTATCTTGCCCTTGCAAATGAACGAGGTAAAGGAATACCTAGGCGCGCACGAATTACAGATGCGTGACGCAGCGGATATTATCGAGGAATTCGGAGATGAGATCAAAACAATGCACGGCAAATGCATCGATATCGGTTGTGGTCCGGCCTCGGTTACACGGAAGCTTTTCATGGAGAAGCTGCCAGCTGATACGACCGTCATCGGTAAGCACAAATGAGCATAAAAAATAGTGGGGAATAAATTAATACACATTTTATACATCGGCAGCCTTTATCCCTTTACCTTTTTTTGTTATCATTATCCTAATTTTTGTTAATGGTATTTATTTAAGGCATCGTTATGAAAATGCATATCATTAAAGTATATATATATATAATACTGCAAGGGAACCTGATAATTCATTTATGCTTTCTTGGTTTCAATAATATATTATATGGGAGCTTATAATTACATGTTGCTTTATTATACTCAACGTTATACTGAATGTTTATATTTTGACAAAATAATTTTTTGTAGCAATAAACATATCCAATTAAAAAATGTTTAATTCATTTTTTAACTAGTCCTTCTTAATTATTCATTAATATGTCAATGTAACATATAAGATTGTACCTGATATCAATTATAAAAATATAAAAATCAAAAAAAAACTTGTGTACAATTAATTTAATATGCAGACATCTAGAAAAGATAATCTCAATAAATAATATTTAAAATTCAGTAATATTTAACAATTTTTGTCATCCTTTATTGATAAATTTTATAAAAATTTAGAAACATTAAAAAGAATTATGAAAGCCTTATATATCAAGTTTCATTATCTAATATATACTATTATATAGTAAGTTAAATGGCGAGTCTAATTATACTTTGAATACTTAAATGAAAAAGAATGTAATAAAAATTAAAAAAATGTATTTCTCGACATTTGCGTCGTATTTATAATAACACCCCGTTTCACTTACATCTATCATATTCATACTTTAAAAATAATGCCTACGTAACTTAAATAAATACAAGGATTGAATAAATTAAATATTTATTATATCAATTATCTCTAAAATACTTAGATACACTCAATACAATTAATAAATTAGCAAGTCAATTTATTAGATAAAATAAATGACATGAAAAATTAATATATACATTGCTGTTCAGGAATTAACCCAAATGTGAACTCTCCCCTAGATAGTAGCGGAGAAAGGGGATCGGTAGCAGAGTTGGTAAAAAATGAAGACAGTGATGTTTCTAATATAACTGTAAATTGCGTTTATTGATTAATTTGATAAAGATATATATATATATATATATATATATATATATTTTAATTACCTTTATAGATAATGAATAAAATTAGAATTGATAGAAAATATAATGTTGTCGTTTTTTAAGAGCTGAATGTTTCCATGCAATCTTCATAATCAGTCGTAAATTGATTACCCCGATGCTTGGAAAATAATACTTATGACTCTTGAAAACAAGATATCTTTGATTTGCTAGCTGTTAAGTAGGCTTTATAATGACAAAGCATTCGCTGTATCTGTAAAATACAGAATGCCAGCATAAGTAAATACTACAGTAATATTTCGCGTAGTTTTAGATTGTATGCATATTGTCGTGTGATTAGCTGTCGGTCAATTGTATGACTGCTACCTTTCTGGTTTGCTGCTCCCTCTTACTTCTGGCTGTATTGCTTTGACCCAGGAAGGCGACTGTTCAATGATGCTCAGTTGGAAATTGAACGCTTTGAATCTTGCACTTCGGTTTCTCGGAACCCAGCAGTTGTGATCCATTGAATCGGTGCCGGAATAACTTATACTTGTAGTTTACTTGCACAACTATTCTTAGTTAACTCGGTACCGATTCGGGAAATTCTTGAAAATTAGATAACTGCCTTGATTTTGTTAAAGAGATTTTTTTAATTTTTTAGCGTACTGAAAGTCTTAAAAGATTTTAAAAGTTTAAGAATTCAAGAATACAAGAGTTCTGACTGAAAAGACTCGTGCAGCAGCTTTTATTGACATCATCCCGCTTCTTTGCGAGGATGCGTTCAACGGTTAAGTTACTCAGAAGTGGGAAGACACGAAAATCGGCTCACACTGAATTAGTGTACTGTGATTGGTAGGGTCTTGTAAGAAAATGGATGTTTGTCTAAGTGCCAAATGCTTCACTGATGGTCACTGCTATATAATGGACAAAGTATAAATCTTGCTTGTTTTTTCCTTGAAACCGGCGCGAGCAACAGGGGGTAATCCGCGCTCTCCGTGTCTTTAGAATCTTTATAGCTATATTCATTTTATTTTGTTTTGTAATGAGACACGTGACAAAAAACACTACATCGAAACTCTAGTCGTATTCAAAAGTTGTAAACACCGGCCAAGCTTTTTTTTTTTAACATGAAACTAGAGGATTATCGTAAAAGGCGAAGACCTTTTTTTCTCGGGGTCTATCTGGCTATCATAAACAAGCTGAAATAATATACAATAATAATATAAACAACAATATAAACATATAACAATGAAATATTATAGAGGCAATCGAGGTTCCCAAGGAATCTCGAACAAGTACATTAATATAAATTTTTATATAAAAAAAATTATAACTTTTTAAATGAGCTTGTAATTTAATAAACAATACTTTTTTTAATTTCCTTTTAATTTGAATTTTTATTTGACGCGTAAAATATATGAAAGTTTCATATAATTTAATTAAAAATATTTCTTGATCATTATGTTATATATGCCAATTTTAGGACGTTTTTAAAAGTAAAAGTATAAAAATAGAGTGTTTATTTATTAATTGCTTTTATGACAAACAAGTATTGGTATTAAAATTATATATTATTATATACGTATATCTTTCTGCTAATGAAATAAAATTTACACAAAAAAATCTTGCGACAAATATATTAGTTTATCTTTATTTTTAAAAGAAACTTTAAACAAAAATTGTCTGAAAAATAATAATATAATTAATAAAATTAAATAAAAATAATACCACTTTTTATAAATTATATTAGAAAAATGTTATTACAAAAAATCACACTTACGGTTTTAATTCATATTTTTAACTTTCAAATATAAACATTTTCTGAATCGCTGTTCTATAACCATATATCAGCCATTTCCCTTAGAGCTCTATCTTATTTTTGTCTTTTCGAAACAATATAAAGAACAAGCGCTTTTATTTTGTGGTTTCTATAAATACTTTACTCACTTCAATGGCAACTCTAATAATCCTATTTATTACATTCATGTCTATATCAGTAATTAAATTTTATTATAAACATACAATTCAATATTTTAATCATATTAAGTGTTAAATCCTTCTTAATATATTTCCTAATACTTTCATAATACGCCTTATTATTTATTTTACTATTGTCTTATACGCAGTGCAAAATTAGCTACACTTTTTACAACCTTTAATATTAAAGCCTAATAAAGCTTAATATAAATATAAATCTCTTATTTGGATGTATAATACAAATGATATACCAAGTTATTAAATATAGACTATTAAATATTTGAATCTTCTCATATAATACATAATTAATATTGAATTTAGACTACTAAAAAATTAATTATTGAATTTACTGTTTACTTTTAGATCATATTTATCTACAAATAATTATGATTTCCCCGTGTAAGATGTTAAGATATTCGAAAAATATTTTGTTTCAAAGATATTCAAAAGTTTATAATGAATTGCTATTTTGCTTTGTCTTTTATTACCAAAACATCATATGTTATGAATATCAGTTAATATTATAAATAATAATTTACATAATCTATAATCATAATTAATATAATAAATAATAATAATAAATATAAACCAAAAAATAATTAGAGAAAAATCATATTTAAAAAAAAAAGATGACATTGTATTACCTGACAATAAAGTTTTAACGATTATACTAACTCTACAGCTATTATTTTTTGTAAATAATCTTAAAATCTCTAAAAATAATTATATAAAACCTATTAAATTTTAAAGATTATAAAGATTTTTTTATTATAATACTAAAAATTACATATACCAGGCATTGAAGCCTTAATTTTCGGTTTACAGGAAATTTTACTATAATATAAATCTTTACATTAAATAGTATATTTTTATTTACTTTTCTGTTTATTTTTTAAATAACTAAAACATATGTTTTGAAACTTCCAATTATAAGAAACAAAATCAATAAATCATACATAAAATAAAATAGTAATTTTAAAATACTAAAAAATATATTGAGAGTAAAATAGTTATTATAATCTTCTAAGAATAGAAGTTATTTTCCAGAAAAAATTAAAATATTTGGTCAATATTGATGGATATTAAGTAATTCAATATTTGCTTTAAAAATATATATATAAATATAAATATATTAACATCTTTATTGATTCTAAATTTAATTTAAAAACATTAAAAAGTATAATAAAGAATGACATGATGATAATATTTTCAAATTTTAATATTAATTTCTTTTAGTTCATAATAATTTTTATAATTTGTCCAATTTATTTGTTGAATGTATTTATTGTTAAATATTTATTTTTATTCAATACGGCATTATTTATATATTTAGTTTGAAGTTATAATACTATTACTTAAGAGGAAATTGTATATTTAACATAAAACATTTATAATTTCAATAACAAATTTATAAAATACTCAACACTAATTATTACTAAATATTTTCTTCTTATACGTCTATAGAGAGAATACTTTACTTACAAATAGAATCCGGTATACATAAAAATCATTAAAAATTTACTACTATTTTCCGGATTTATCAAAGATTGGTTCATAAAATGGTAATCCAATCATTTAAATGTCAGCATTATATCTTAGCAATTTCATTACATAAAGCATGGTTTTTTTTTATATTTATAATTAAAATATTCCGACATTTTAAATACATTAAAATTTTATGTACATTAAAATATTTAACATAATTCTAAAAATTATAATAGAAATAAAAAATAAAATAGAATACATAGTATAACTATAATATTATTATTAACGATTTATTAATAATGAAAAAATCTTTATAGGTAATTCATTAATTACTTAAAAACATGATTATTGCATAAAGAATGTATTTTATTACATTAATGAATAATATAACTCTTACTCAGACCACCTACGATCGTTATAACCGTATTGGCTAGTTTTATAAAAAGACAAATGGGATAAAGAAACGTTCTAATATTAATAGTTATTTTATTTACGCTTAAAAGTATATCTGATATAAAAAAAAAACAATGGAATAATTAATTATCACTTTCATAATCATTTTCTTCTGTTTTCTTTTTTTCTTCTCGTTTCGGTTCTAAATCATTTTTTTCTCCTTCATTCGTGCAATATGTACCGCCATGAGTAGGGGTATCGAGATAATACTGATCCTTAGGTAAAGCTATAAATACACTTGACTAAAGGTAAATAAACATATCTCATAGCTAAATATCTTTAGCACAAGTTGAATTAGTAATAACATTGATAATATTGTTAATTTACAAATCTGATTTAGCAAATTGATTTTTTAGTCTTATTTTAAGTTAATATTCACGGATTTTTACAATAAAATTAATAAATTTAAAAAACCAATGCAATATTAATAATTAGACTAAGGGATATATAAATTACAGTTTAAAAATCACATAATAATATATCATTATAAAAAAATTCTTTTAAATACGTGTAACAAAAATTAAATATTTTCATGAAAATTATTCATTATGTATAATTAGTATGTAATAATACAACATTTTTTAATATCTTTAAAATAATAATATAAATTTCTTAAAATTATGATTATTTTTTAGAGAATAGATATTGAATATACTAATGAAAAAATACCTATTCACAATTTTTATTTAATTTATGTAATTGAATTTGAGATAGATGAGAAGTAATATTGTCATTTTAATGTCGAATACTGAAGTTTAAATAATTAATTTTCTCAATTATATTTCATATAAAAGAAAAATAAATAAATATATATTTTTAATTAGATCAATTGATTTGTATATAATTAAAAAATGTTTTCAAAACTATATCAATTACATCAACAAAATACAACTAAATATGTCAAAATAAACAATACTAAATATATCAAAAAATATTTACAGTACATAAAAAAAAATTAATGTAAATTGCAATACGTTAAATTTTATTTTATTTTTTATTTTGTATGTAATGTTTTATTTAAAATAATTATTGAATAATTTAATTGTGAAAACTGTAAAATAAATTTTGGTTGTTTTCAAATAATAGAATTGTATTAATAGTGTTCGATTAACCAAAAAGTATGATATATAAATAATAATAAATCATTTTTCTTTATAAAAATAAAGGTCTGTACCATCTTATATATTTATTTTAAACGCCTAAATATATTTAATTATATATTTAATATCCATGCAATTACTTTAAAAACGAAACTATATACTATTTGGATAAATTTATAACATTTTATCAGTACTTTTATGATTTATAGTTTTAATAAATTACTGATATATTATACGGCAAATAAAGCTTGTTAATATTTTGAATGTAGAAAGGATTTATTCATAATCCATTATTATTTATATGTAATAAAATTTTTTAAATGTAATATTTTCAATAGGTCAGTATTAAAGATAATTTTCTTTATAAACTGTTATTAATTAACATTATATTTTACTAGTTTTATGTAATGAAACTTTATATTAAAAATGAATTTTAATGTTTACCAAATTGATCGTACATATTGTACATTAGTAAACTATTTTTGTTCGTGTAATCAGTTGAGGTTATGAATAATGCATTGATATAGTTTAGTACTATTAAGAATCTAATAACATTTCCTTGTATACGTAATAAATTTATGGAATAACAGTTAATTTAGAATACTGTATTATTATCTAAATTCAAAAGTACTTTTATCATGTTTACTCCATTTATTTAAAAATAAAAGTTAATTTGAACCTTTTAGTAAGATAAAGTCCACTACGAATACATGCTGTTGATATTATTTTTTGTTCATGTTTCAGGTAGTGATATATCAAAAAAAATGCTAGACTTTGCAAAAATTACATATGGTGACGAAAAACGACTTTCATTTATTGAATTCAACATTGAGGTTGAAAATCTTCCTTTAAATTTAATAAATACATTTGATAATGCTGTTTCATTTTATTGTTTACATTGGTGTCAAAATATAAGGTAAAAATAAGATATAATATGTTTCCATATTTGTAATAATTTACTCTATTATCACTATATTTTTATTTATGCATATTCAATTACTCAATTGGACTTTAGACATGTCTAAAAAGACATTAGTTATGTTTAAAATAATCGATTATTATTGCTTTTAGGAGGGCATTTGAAAATATTTATAAACTATTGCGCCCCGGAGGAAAAAGTTTGGTATTATTTTTAGCTCATAATACTGGATTCGATAGTTATTTACGACTGTATGATGATACACAATACAAACCTTATATGAAGGTAATAAATTAAAAAATTAAAAATTATGACATAAAATGAGAACTATTTTTAAGACATAATTCTTAATATCGATATATTTTATATTTCATATAATTATTTTATTCGAAAAATATTTAAAAAATATTATAGTCATATTTAACTCATTTGTATTATTTTAATAGAAAAAGATTATTATACTTTTTGTCATAAATGATGAATATTATAATTATTGATCTTATATTTCTAATATATTTAATAATACATTTATTGGTTAATAAAATATTCGGTTCTCTTAAAGTTTAATTCCTTTAAAAGGTTTGGTTGGCTTTCAAAAGAAAATGTTTGAGGTATTTATAAATGTTCGGACGTAACCCCGATTGTGAAATTTCAGATAGTGGAAGGGGAGAGATAGCAGGGAATAAAATAAGAAAGAAAAATAAAATAACCCGGGTAACGTAAAAGCAA
>JAPYYT010000490.1:0-48184 GCA_030522565.1 Ceratosolen corneri
TATTATATAGATGTAGAGCTATTTCATTGGGAGTGTTGGCATTGGTTGAATGACGGAAAAAGATGATTTTGTTCTGAGGAACAAAGTTCTGAGATGGAAAAGCTTGTATTAAATGTTATTGGTATATGATGAAGTTTGACCATTGGCGTCGTAATTATCCGCGGCCGTTGTTAATCAACGATATTGTCGCTGTTTTGGCCGCTGTCTTTCAATGTTGTCGCCATCGCGTGGAATAATTATAGCGATAAGCATGTAATTGCAACGTACGATGTATCATTACGTGAGCTCGATATAATATTTTATTGAAATTGTGGAAACGCCGTGATAAAGGGCGGTCCGACGAGGATATTGGATATTGGTATACACATTTCACCGGGGGATCAACCTGGACTGGACTCGTCAGTGTGTGCCCGTTACAGGCGAACCCAGCATTAAATGGGATGAGGAAGTGCGGAAGAGCCGCTCTTATATAATAACCAGCAGCTTTTTCCGCTGCTCGTAGGAAACGCCTATTATACCTCGGCATATCCACCCAGTGGTCACATTACCGCCACCTCTTGGACGGGTATATTGACCCCGTATCCTGACACGTATCTAATACCACGATGTTCCCGCTCTTTTCATGCTTCCGTAATATTATCAATTGTACTACTGGCTTGGCTCTAAATGAATAGGGAGAGAGAGAGAGAGAGAGAGAGAGAGCTTCGACACTGAGAAAATAATTGCGCGGGGCAATGTGTACGAGGCTCGAATTATTACAAAACAACCTGTCTTATGATAATCCGAGTGATAATGTGTAGCAGAAATAATAACGAGCAAGTCACTGATAACAGCTTTATCGAGAAATTTCATCAACGGATTAGCGACAAAAGGCGGCTTGCGGAGAATGCATTATCAGAAAAGTTTGATTACTAATGGATAAACAAGTGAACGTAGTTGTGCGTTAAATTTGATGCCAAATAAACAAAAAAGGCATTGCGCAAGGGCTTCATAAAGTCGACGATGATGGCGAAAATTTCTGCAAAAATCCGATGATTTACAATGAAATTGTCGGCATTACATGCACGGAGAGCGAGTATTTCTTCATATATTAAATTTCCCAACATCATGCGAGAGGCCGAATCTCTTCATCGTGCGTCTTAATCGTTAGAAAGGAGAATACATCTCACTTTTATCAATAATTTTCATATCTTTCCGTCCTAGTTTTCCCACAGGTATGCGATGAAATTTATTTGCGCGAGTGAATTTTTGTCGACACTCATCATCCATCGACGTGCAATTGAACGTTCAGAGTTACGATATCCGTGTCAACGGCTAACGAACATTAATTTTCATTGTATCTAATATAATAGTCGGCAAGGAGAATTACTCGCACGCATTTGTTCAATTTATAATTTTATTCATAAATTATGATATTTTTGTAGGCACGTATGCCTGTCAATGATTAAGTGTTCGTGTTATTGGCGATGATGCTGTTCAGTTTATTGATTTAGCCAACAATTTCTTTTTATAATACTAATATGTTATTATTGCGCTCTTAATTGTAAAAAGTGCCAATCAAAGGGTATATAATAAAATTTTACAATTCAACATTGGCAATTCGATAAATTATTCTAATCAATGAATTATCGTGCTTATATTTTATAAACTTCGAAACTAATAGAATTGATTTTTAAAGCGTCAAATTCGTTCTTAGATCGGCGTATACAGTATTTCCAAAAAAAGTTCAAATTAATTGCGTATAATATTAATCTCGACGATATATCAACGCCGTCTTAGTCAATAAACATACTTTTTAAACATATGCATTAGTAATCTGAGCTATGTAAATGGACATGTTGATTTTGGGTGTTGCAGATCAGTTACAAAAGGTTCACCCACGCACAAAATAGTCGTAAAAAAGACAGCAAATGACTTTGTCTCTATAAACGATTTATTGAGCAGGCGAAGTGAGCGAGAGAGAGGGAGGCGCATTATAAGCACATCTCAAAGTCGCGCGCTCTTTTCATTATAATAATGAAGAAATGATATATAAAGAATGATATGCGCGAGAGTTGGAGGCTCGAGCAGTTATAATACTTTAGTATGTAAATGGGAGAGAAGATGGATCGAATCCGGAATGATATATATTTATAAAATGTTAAAATTTTCGACTCAACAAGACGGTATACATGTATGCATTGCATCGCAATCGATCACGATTACAGCCTTACATTATGCTAATAATTTAATAGTAAAATTAGCTTATTATAAAAGCATTCTCGGATGAGTATTATGACACGAGGTGAATGTAATAATGAAAAATTCATGATAATGGTTATCATTATCTATACTTAGAAAGTAATACTTAATAGTTGCTCGCGGCACGTGAGAAAATCTAATCTATCATGATAATATTCTTAATAAACTTATAATAAACTTGTGATATCCGAGAATTCCAATTTAAGATTATTACTGTCTTTTACAGAAACTTGGATATTAGGTTTGTACAAAGTTTGCTTACTCGTGAACGACTCCAGCAAGTTTATATTAAACAATATATCAAAATAATATTTGATGTGGAGAAAAAAATTGTCCACACACAAGGACAAATACACGAGGAATACATTGGAAATAAAATAATCACACTAATGCATCGCTAAGCGAATGAATATTACGTATAAAACATCGTATGGATATTAACTATTGAGAGATAATGTACGTGTGCATAGGCGAGTCATGGGAGAGAGAGAGAAAAAGAGAGAGGGAGAAAGATCGTAGTGATGGACCCAAAGTTCCGTTATTGGTAGGATGTAGAGGGCGAACATCGCTTTCTTCTACGCAAAGGTTTTAACTTTCTTCAACATCCTTGACAGGGACATATATTAAAAGACACACAAATAGTGTTCGCTTTAAATTTTTCTCTTCAATCGCGAAAACAAACATATCTTCCTGGCTGTATTGCCTTACTGTATTACCGTTAAAGTGCACATTTAACGAACGCAAAAAGTCAAACTATCACAAAATCCAAAATTTATATATAGTATAAGAATGTATGACATATAGTGCGAGGCATATGGAGGGGGGGAGGGGGAGGAGGGAAGAAATAAACGTATAAGCGATTATTTGGACGTAGAACTTGGCTTTGTACGGCGTTTAGAACTAATGGCTTTGATAAAGTAACTTTTTAATACTCGATCTCATTAAAGAAAATAAAAAAATATATACTTGATCCAACTACACCACGTTACCCACATCCATCCACACGGAAGAGAGACGAGAGAGAGAGAGACGAGAGAGAGAGGAAAAATTCCTGCAGCATTTAAACCATCTTATAATGTTAATTCATTTATTTATCGCTGCAATAGTATTAAGGAATTATGAGATCCACGGGGATACTAAATCGATAAAAGCCAATCATTATTTTTAAAATAACCGTAAACCTAAATTCCAATGGCGTGCAGTTTCTGGCCAACTTTCTTTTACGACTTTATCATTGATCCTGTAAAATGTTGGCCGGCAAATATCCTTATACGCGTATAATGTTGTCGGTGCAGCGCCGAGCCAACTACAATATACCGCTGCCTCATCCCATCCACATAACGAGAGTACACCCGCATTCCACACCATATCTCACTAACAGTGCATTTTCGACGCATTGCCTCCTCCACCACCCCCCTCCACCCATCCACCCGCCAAGCCGCACCCCCGGGCGACGCTTGGCCGTCAAAGTCTTGGCGGTGCCCCTCGGCGCTGCAAAAAGAGCGAGAGAAAAGAATGAGGAGGAGCGCGGTGCCAAGCTCGGTCTCGCATGCCACCACACGTTCGGCTTCGGATAAGATCAATGCAGCAGCTACGGAGCACAGGACCAGCAGGAGCAACGGCAACAGCAGCAGCAACAGCAGCAGAGGCTGCGAATGTCGTACGTCGTCGGGCCGAGCGGAGAGAAAGCCAAGGGGGGAACGGGCCGGATGCTCTTCACGGCAGCAGCACTGGCATTTCACTTTGTGCGAGGATACCACTTTGTTATATACATATATACATATATATATGTTGTACGGGTTAATATAATGAGGCATGAAGTTAATTGTCGAGCGCTGCCACGGTCCATCTCCTTGGCTTCGCTGTAGGATCTTTGGGAGTGGTGGTAGTGGTTGAAATCGTGAAATCGCGAGCACCAACCAACACGCTGCCGATTGCTTTGCTGTGATAAGACGCGATGATATATTTTATTGTAGGGCGAGGAGGTGGGAGTTTGGCAATTTTGGTTAGTAGTGAGTGGGGGGTAGTTTTGCTCGGCTTTCGTGATTTCATGGCCCGAGGTGGGCGCGTGATTTTTCTAATCGAAGGGATAATACGAGCTGAGGTGGAGTAAATTCAGGAGGAAAATGTTTCGATTGCTCGGAATGCGAATTGTAGGAATCGAAGGAAGCGAATGGTAATTTGGGAGGAAAGGAGCTCTGCGTAATGAAGATTAGGCCACTGGAGACGCGACTATAATTATTTGCAAATCTTTTCGAGCGCCGAGCAATCGACTGAAATTCGTACTCAATGCTTCGTATGACTCGAGTCCAAGTAAACACAATATTAATAAGAATAAACGTATTGTTCTCGTTACGCGCCATGTGTACGCGCAGGTATGCTCTTTACCTCTGTGAAGTGGTGTAGGTTAATTATACGGTAAAAGCACAAAAAGCCAAGGAATTTCGAGTGCACGCGATTAATTTAACGGTACATCTATTTGCATTTAAAGTGTATGGCATTATAGAGAAAGCATAAATATTTGGCATTTAACTTATTATCGTAATAAATATTTTCACGTGGCACTGAGGCGAAGCACTTTTAAAAAATTGTTTACCCAATTGCCTTATTCATCATAATGTCTATATTTACATTTGATTTAGTCCACTTATATTTCATTGATAAGATCTATGTGTCAATGAGTGCTCATTAAAATTTATTATTATTACCGTGTGACGTCGTTTTCTTTAGCGCAACTCCCTTGCAACACAATATATCGTGAATGTTTTTAATGGGAAATCAATCCGTATACAATCAACGGCACATCCGATATAATATTAATCACAATTCTTACGTTAATGAAAATTATTCATTGATGTATCTGGCAATTGTCTGGCAATAAGTAACCCTGACGTATTAAACATTAAAGTATTTCAATGCATCGACGTCTATAATTGATGTGCAAACAATTGTGCAGTTTAAAATTTCCAAAACTCTTCAATTATTTCATACGTCATATGGAACTTACATTTCCCTATAATTGACTTACATTTATATTTATTTGATCATCCATTAAATTTATACGCAGTTTCATACGAGCAAATGCCATTCATTAGATTTAGATTTAGTAAGGTCATTAACAGGGATAAATTTAATTTCCATAATCTCAAAATCCATGCTCACAATATTTGCGAAGCATTTCACGTCAAATGTCATATATACCTGGACTCAAAAAATATTAAAAATTCTCAAGCATACTATTATTGTAAAACGAAAAGAATTTTATATATAAGAATAAAACATATAAAGTAATATGCACATATTGTGTGCTTGTATACAATCATTTTTCTGTCTATTTGTATGCATTAAAGGTAACATAAATAACGCTATATTATATATATATATATATGAATAATATAATAAATAAAGTTTATGTAATTATAAATATAAGACATAATGTAATAAATAGATGGTAAAGTTATATCGTATTGTAAAGTAAGTTGTAGGCAAATTTCTGTGTCATTATAGATCTTACAATGTAACCGAAATAGTAAAAATAATTTAAATGTAAAAATATTGAGAACTGAAAAATCCAAGTTTCATTCACATTCGAAACGAAAAGAAAATTCAACTCTGTGGCTTGTTTTAACGAAAATATTATTCGTTGCCAAATTCAACAAGCATTACATTAATAATCGTCCCTTACAAAGTAGCCAAAATATTTATAATACACTTACAATATTATTATTAACAAATTAATGTTAAATTAATTGAATGAGTTGGTCGAGAAATTTGATAATTTATTTGATAATAGCTTACAGTGGAACAAAAAATACTTGACACAATAATTATCCAAGAAATAATTTGTTTATGTTTATAACTAAATGCCCTTTAAAATTTACAATCCACTACAATTGAAATATGCATTAGTAGCTTAATTTAATTAGGAATATATTTACATTTATATAAACAAATGTAATAAAAGTATTTGTAGTACTTTAAATTTTCAATATATTACGAAGGACAAAATTAAAAAGATGCATTAAATATTAAATATAAATTTATACTTTTTAGCGTCCAGTTTTAAATTATGGTTACTTTCACACACACACACGCACACCCACGGCTGTTTAATTTAGGCTTGATTTTCAATTTATGCGTTTTACACACAAACTTAAGTTACTTTATATAAACCGATTTTGCAGATTCATAATCGCTTTTGAAAATCTTAAATAGCCATAATAAAATATACAAAAGCGTCCTTATATTTACCTATTAAATTTCATTTCATTATGGAATATAATAATAATTTTCAAAAATCAACCATATTATACAAAATATAATTAACGGTTATTGCAGTTAATTTACAAAGTAATAGTTAACTCTAACAAGTCCGTAAAAAATTTAATAATTATAAAGAACTCATTTATAAAATAATACACACACACGCACTCTCTCTCTCTCTCAGTAATGAAATATATCGTAAATACGCAACAAGTTAGTGATATTATTTTTATAAAAATTGTCATTTAAATTATCTTATTTTGACATGTGGTATGAAACTTAATAATAAACAAAATAAAAAAATATGAAAAAGAAACATAAAAAACGTATAAAAAGCAGGCAATCATTTACACATAATACGATGGGGACGCTATCAGCAATAAAACTTTTCATCTTATATAAAAAATATGAAAAAACTTATTAGTATTTTAATACGGGAAAATAATATTGAGTGACAGTTTTGATTGTCGTTTGGAAATACTGAATATTCTAATTAATTAATTAATCATTATTGCTTACAAAAATTACGAAAATTTCTGTTTATTCAAAATATATATCCATTAAATTAGGCAAATGACGAAGCTGTTAATATATCTATTGATCCTAATTAATTAAACGCAAACTTAATAAGCAATAATAATTGAATAATATTATAAAAGAATTATTATCGTCGACAATGACAAAAATATAAAAATATTAACAAATAGGCATAATTAGTTGTTGACTGCAATGCTGATTATAATATTGTAGCTATTATTTCAGCATATGAAAGGAAAGCTTTAAATGAAAATTGAAATAATTTAAACTCAAAAGGAAATCAAAAGAAAGTTGCAAGATTTTAAATGAGCGACCGCTTATGGTACAACTTAGGTACTTTATACATAGATATGTGCGCGCGCGCACTCACACAAAGTAAAAAAGCGATATAACGAGTCACGGTTTACGATACGCGCACAGTGACAGCTATAAGTACGGCAGTGAAAATAAAAATAAATAATGCGGAATGGAGGGGAGAAGAAGCCACTGTCGAAACGAACACAAACATCGAATAATACGAATATAATAATCCGTAAGTTATATTTATTAATATTATATAAAATGCAAAGGTCATCAAATGATAATAAAATCTTTGGTAAAATGTCGAATTTTGAAAGCCCGTTATTCGCAATAAAAATAAAATAATAGTAACATTAATAACGACTTGTTAACATTTATTAAATATATTGAAACAAGGCAAGTCTTTTCTAATGCGATATTCTTCGATGATAATTACTTAAAGTTTATTATAGAAAATTAGAAAAGGAAAAGATAGTGCAGCACAAGAATTACAAGCAACATTAACATCAAGAATATATCGATAAGGACGTCGCACTCGCTCTTCAAATATGAAATTACGACAATAAAACATTCACCGTACAAAATTGATCCGAAACCCAAAATCCACAGATGTATTTTATCACGCAGAAACAGTGAACAATAGTCATCAGGTCAATAGACATTTCTTTGGCGATGGCGATGGCGATGCATAATGGTTTGGAGGGGAGGGGGGGGGGATGGGCGAAAGTCCAATTTAGGGTTCGAGTATTTGAAATTTCAACCTTTACAGAAGCTTTCATTATTAATTATACGGAAGAATTTATTATTTTACCACATTTTGTCATAATCAATAATAATAATAATAATAATAATAACAACAACGGATAACTGTATTGCTGTAAATTATAATGTAATAATGGTAAATTTTAATATCAAGAAGCAAATGAATGCAAAAATTTATAATGTAAATAACACTAATAAAAATTTTATATCCCTGAAACTTATATTTTATAGATTTTTATCTTTTTTGCGATGTTATAAAACTTTGTTGAATGCCCATAGAATATATCCTTGCATAATTATTAACTTATCTTGACGTTGTAAAATACTTCGTTTAGAAAATTATTATATTATTATACTACATAATATATAATAATAATAATATCATAAATTTAACTTCATATATATATATATATATTTTTTTTTTTATTTCTCAACACTAATACTATGTGAAAGATTTAAAAAATCTAAACTATATATTATGGCATTATATATTATAATATATTACAATATAGTGATGAATGGTTTTGGTATTCAAAATTCTTCATATAGTACGAGTATTATAAAGTAAAATAATATTTTAAATAAAATAGTTGACATCGATCCATTCGCATGTACTAATCTATTCAATTGTTATAAAAAATATATAAACAACGTATATTAACGTTTCAAAATTACTCCCTAAATGCCACAAGGTACAATAATTTTAAAAATAATAGTATTTAATTCGCGTATAATAATTTTATTTAATTAAGATATCAATTAACATAATAACTTAGAATTACATATTAAATGTTCGATTGGTCTCAATTAATAATAATAAAAATTAGAAGTTTCTAATATATATATAAATAATATATTATGTGCATATATATTCGATATATTATATGCATGTTGTATTAAATATTAAATCTCTATAGACTATAATTTAAATAAATTTTACGACAACACTTTGTCATCAATTTATTCAATCTTGCAAATTGTAATATTAAATAGTAAAACTTGTTTATAAATAGAAATTAATAGATATTAGCTTCATTTTACATTTAATTTGTACAACATCTAATATACAAAATTATGCTTTGCAATAGACATGCAAAATTGCAGAACACCTGCGTGCAATTGAATTTCTGCATCTCAGCTCGCAGCTAATAATCAACATAAGTAAAATGTATTTTATTATTATTATAAAATGTATGTTAACATATGAAACTGAAAATATTCCTACAATTTAGCCATTCAAATTGTCTATCGATTATACCTTTCGTAACATACCTCGCTGCCCTTATTTCCAGCCGCAAGTCTGTACACATTAAACGAAGGATCGTAAACGCACCCCTGCATCTATCATCCATCCCTTATATATCCATCGTCGTCACACTTATGATGCACCAAACGAAGTATAAAGCCGAGGTAAAGTAATTGAAGCGCCGATACGTACCCTCACCACACATTTACAAGATCCATCCAGCTTATGCATATCCGACATCTTGGCAGCTCCACACGTACCTACACACACGCGCCCGCGCACACACATATATGCGTGTGTACGTATATACGACTATTATTCGTCGGTCGTAGTCAATCCACTTCTTTATCTCTCCATATGGACTTGACAGTTCGCTTGATAAATATGACTATACATGTGTGCGACTCACAATCCACGACCACTTTAACGGATATTCCTCTTTTCCCTGCTTCCTTCCTTCCCTTCACTATTTTTTGCTGGCCTTTTTCAACACCTCGCGTGCGCTACAGACACTCGCAATTGCGTAACACGAGAATGGACATTGAGTGCTGTATTTTATGTGGCTTTGGTTGGCTGGGGATCAGAGAGACACTGCAATTTACGGGTAATGAGACGATATTTTGTTCGTCGATAATTCCCTCTTTATCCTGCCTCTCGCTCTAAATATTAAAAACTCTAAAGACATGCCATTAAATTTACGCGAATGATGATTTCACGATCGCACAAATCTATTGAATACACATTGATGAAGCGGAGCATTGTTATCACGCTCACCTTCAGCATACGTTTAATTATTTCACGTTACGATTGCCAGGACTTTCAGCATAATTATTGGCTTTTATAGCCAATGCAGCCTAGCAGATTTCATATTCACCGTGAAATCATGTCTTTCGGGTTGAAAAGTTTTACGCTTAGCTTCAAAAATCAAAATACGCCGAATTTAAGTATATGGAGATTAAAGAGGATTCACGTGGGGCAGGGGGAGGGGGGGATTAGAGTGGGGATGAGCAATAGAGCGGACAGAATCACGAGGTATCATAAATTGGACAGGATTCGAGAAATTGCTTTCTGGACAAAAGAACCGAGACTTTATTGATTCCCTTCTTTTGAGGTTTTCCTAACTACAAACGTCTCTACCTAAACACGCGCGCGCGCGCACATATTCTCTCAACCATTCCCTCGTTAGCTTTAAATTTTGGAGTTTATATCACTAAATTCTAAATCCTTTGCATCCTTTCTTTTCGCGCATAATTATTCAATTCTGAATGACTTGTGCCCGGAAAACATTTCCATTAAATAAACATCTGGATAAGCATTCTATAACAACACCCTCGTTTACCTCGCACATCTCTTGTTGTCGCTTACTTATAAACACTAATTTTGTTAATGCAAATTTCTATTGCAACAACAAAAGGAAATAATTTAGCAATAAAATTCACCTCTTCGGTGACACTCGGTTGATTACAATGGCCGACTCATTATTCTATTTATTTGACTTTCATAATCAAGTGAGTTGGGCATTAGAATATCTTAGTGCAAAATAAACTTTTTGCCGAGCTTCTCGAATATGATTACATTCGAATTCAATAATGACATAGGCATTTGGGGGGCACAATGCACTCCAAATTTACAAAACTTTATAATACAATTACGACTCTCTCGTATCTTTTTTAATGCCACAATACAATGTGAATATATACTTTCTTTAGTATTCGAATGCTGAAAGAAAATCTGCTCGATGAAATTTTCAAATCAAGTTCCCATTAGCCGTTGTGAATTAGTTCTACTCCTCATACTCTTGGTACTGTCTAACAAATAATTGAGCTTATAGTTGAAACATTTGAAGAAGTCATGCACATGAAAATAATTACTGTATACTCAAGATCGGCAGGCCTCTCCAAACATCATTACTACTCCACCAAAGTCCATTATACTTTCATCGAGGCTAAAAATTAATGGCAAATAGCTAATGAGAATAAATTACGCCTCAAATAAAGAAATCGCGTCTATTCGAGTTTCATGGGCGACGTTTGGCGCGCAATAACCAACATTAATGACCATATCCATTGCTTAAGAAGAACATTTGTAAGCGCGCGAATACCATCAAATGAATACGCAATACGACAAACGTTTCACAAAAAAAAAATGCATCAATGCAACGCGGTTTTATTATCCCTGCTCTTCCCTATCATTCTCGCAGTCTCGAGAAATTCAGTTACCCACGTCTCCCTCGTCCCAATCCCATCCCATCCACCGAGCGCTTGTTCTCTCTCCCTCCCTCTCCCTCCCTCCCTCTCTCCCTTCTTACAACTACACTTCTTTACGATTGTGCGAGGCGGTAAGCTCGCTTTTACTCGGCAAAGACGCCCTTTGTCCGCGGCCCAACCCATCCAGGGAAAATGTTCGCCGGCTCTTTTCGGAATCTTACGAGACGTGCAAACACTAAGAGACATTGCATTGTTGAGGAGAATATGGCGAGGGAAAGGGAGCGAGAGAGGATATCGCCGGCAAATGCAAGGGGGAAATGCTGTTAATGCGACGCATAAATCGGTACTCGCGCACTCGTCATTGTATTGTCAAGTTGGCCGACGACAAGTTGGCGCGAGGCGCTAAGAAGTATCGGCATTAAGTATTCTGGCCCAGTGGAGGGTAAGCGATATCGATATCCTAGACATCCATAGGACACCGATCGGTGACAGAGAGAGAGAGAGAGAGAGAGAGATGGTGTCTTTATTGTTTGCGTATCCAATAGATATTTCCATCATTATTGTCGATATTAAATGAAGATTACAGTACCCTTGTAATTGTCATTGGTTGAAAGACTCTTCAGTATGATTATTGTACGTTACGTTTATTGTTATGTAATCCCGACCGTTGATTATGATTATTAAACGAGATGAATAGTGTTACATTCCATTTTTCGGCAATTCGGTGTTGCAAGGGGAGGCACGAGACTTTGGGCTTGAAAAAAAAATTTGCATTTTTCCAATGTCAACGTGCACTTGCTGCTTCGCGGCTCTCAGTTTACCAAGAATTAGCCGAGCTTATATGCAATATACATTATTATAATTGAAAGCTAATGAATTGTAAATTGCATTATAATTATTCTATGAGAGTATGTTCGCCGTGCACGTGTAGTGGAATCAAAAACATCCCAACACTGCATTAAATTCCCTACTTTTACTTTTACTTTTGCTTTGCATATAAAAGCGGAGGGCAAATAGAATTTCTCTTGCGGCATAAAAGGATGCAGCGCAAGTGGCTCGCCATTTTAATCGAATATAAATTACGAGCAATCTACTTTACAAGTAACATACTCATTGGCAGTCAGTATATTTCGCCATTTTCCAAAATAATGCTAAAAAAAAAGCCAAATATCATAATAATCTATCCCATTTTGTTTTTGAATATTTTTCAACCCATCTGACGCAGCAGGAAGTGGATGCTTGTCGAGGCTTTTTATTCTTGAAAACCACCTTCCTCCACCTCTCTTCTTTGCCCTTACTTCTTCCTACTCTTGCTCTTGTTCTTCCTCTTCTTCCTCTTCTTCCTCTTCTTCCTCCTCTTCTTCATCCTCCAGATAACTCCTCTCTCTCCCCTCCTTCCCTTCACTTTTTGTCCCCTAGATCTTCATCTTCCTTCTTTTTGCTCCTTCGTGTTGCAAGAGTGTCGGATTTGCAACCTCATCCTTCCATTAAATACTTCTCTATACTTTAAGACAGCTACTACTGCTGTTGAGTTACACAAGCAAGATAATAAGATTACAGACATTGAATAATATAGGCAGAAATAGCTTCTTTATTTAATGGAGTCTTTTTTGCTTCTTCTTCTTCTTCTTCTTCTTCTTCTTTTACACGCACATATATAAATGTAATGTAAATTTTGATGAAATGTGACTTTGGCTTTGGAAATGGGGTAATTGAGGTGAGAAAAAATAATGTGTTTTCATAGAGACAAATAAATGTTTGTCTAAATAAAAAGGATGACTGGGTGAAATTTTGAAGAGGAATGCAAAATGCCAGAACTAATATTTTATACTCCACAATTGTAATGAGGACAAAAGAGATGGAACGGCTGAGTTTAAAGTTCTCGCTGTTGTTCCGAGAGCAGATACAGTGATAATACAAATTCGTCCATCTCGAGCACAAGTATTGGAAAAATGGTGAGAAAAAAAGTGGTGGATATAGAGCGCTTGGAGTAATAAGGCTGAGAGTAAGAAAACCGAATTAATTTTTATCCAAATTGTCCGATTGACTGGCTGCCAAAGGCACTAAAGGCATTAAAAGCTTTTCACCGACAATCAAAAGGATACTTATTTTCCAAGTGCAAAGTGCCAAATCAAATCTCCCGATTGTCCAGCCGCGTTTGAAAAACTCTGGCCGAGCTTCACTCCAATTCAAACAATTATTCCAAAGATCATTAAAGTCGGTCGCGGAAGCTTCTCAACTCGCGCCAACTAACAAGTTCCTCGACGCCCCGATGCCTTCGATGATTTCGCCTATGAAAGCCCTCGGCAGCCAAATAAATATAACCGAGCCGATTTAACGCAACCAGAGGTTAAATAGACGGCCAGGAGGAGGTTTTAGCTTGAGTTCTCTCGTCGGCCGTAATTTTCTCCTCGCGCGCGTCATTCGTTTCGATGAGGCCGCTCGTCTCAATCGCCGTAAGCAGCCTTCCGAGGAGGCAGCTCGCCCCCCCCCCTTTCAGCTCGCCCTTATACTGTCTGGGCTCCCGCTCGCCCAGACTCCCGACCATAGAAAGCCGAGGAGACGAACTTGGGCGCACTTGGCATTCGAAAAAGTGTCGCGATGGAACAATGAGCTTCAGCCTGAGCAGTCGGGCTTTCAACGTCGGCCAGCCCCCCCAACGACGAGCGACACCTTTTCACACGCCAAATGAATGTACGGCTTTACGGCAGACAGCCGTGGAATATTCGCGCGTGTGCGTGCGCGCGAGCGCGCGTCTCCCTGGGAGTAAAAAAGTCGAGGGCGAGTTTGCGTTGCGTTTAACGTGCCGTTTCACACATTCGCGCGTAGTTGTTTAAAGTAGTAGTGGTCGTAGTTGGGTAAATAGTAATGTGGCGAGATGGCTTGTCGAGGTTGGGATTGTTTATGGTGCTCGGGCGGGAGTTTTGTCGACTTCATTGGACGAGAGCTGTTTTGAGTAATGGGAGGATTTCGAATCAATGTAATGCAGTCATAAATCTAAATAAGATGTTGTGACGGGGGAGAAGAATTTTTTCGAGAAGAAGCGGACCCACGTGAGTTGTCGCCATCCTCGTCTGGGAAAGATATTGCTCTGTATTATACGGAGCATTCGATGAAATAATGCACTCGTAGGTGTGCGAAATTTAGCCGAATTCCGCGGAGCCGCTAATTTCCCATTAGGTGCGCTGGCTATTCTTGCTAAATAGTCGTGGAAGTGTGAAAGAGGAACGAATAATCAAGCGTATCATGCTTCTTCGCATTTCTTCGGCAAAGATGCTAATCCAAAATAAGTGGATATCTATAAAATTAAAATTCACGACGAGGACGACGAGGACGACGACGATAATAATGATGATAATAATGATAAATGGGGACTTTATTCGGGAACAAGTAGCTAGCTGCGTCCTATTTGATGTTAATAATCTCGGGTGTGCAATCTTTCGCAGCTAAGCCAAATGAATAGATGACCAAACGAATGTGTGAATGGCGTATACGAGTACATGGCTAATGTCACACCTCTTCTTACGTTTATCATCACATCGACACTCATTGACGCTCACAGAGAATACTCAGGTTTTTCTTCAGTCTTTGCTCTTGAATACGTCTGTCCGTTATAATGCAAAAGCTGGGAAAATGATTATCAGTGTTATTGGAATTTGAAAAGCCAATTTCACCTCCAACTCGCTTATTATGTGGTGGGAAAAAAGAGGACATTTTGCATAGGAGGAGGGTAGAAATTCAAGTGTGCGAAGGAAAAAAGTAGAATATTGAAATTATGCGAAAGATGTGTGGATCGATGGGGAAAAATAACTATAACGTTCCATCATCCGATTAACAGTCGTACCATGGACCTTAAAAATCCTTAAAATTTAACCCCACCTCCTGACCCCCACTCCCACTATATATAAATGGAGAATCGTATCGAGTTGCATTGATTATGATAATAAGTTATCCACAGTTGAGACATTCAAATAAGCCGAATAATCGTCAAAGCAAAGCATTACAATTCCGTTTATTGGAGTCTTGGGGTCAGGCTGCCATATGCCAGGGCTCAATCCGTTGGGACTCCAAACAAGAATCGAAACTAACTGGATGCTTATCAGTTAACATCGACGAGCCGAGTGAAGCGAAAATACTTTTGGATGAGTGAGGGAGAGGGAGCGGCGGGGCTGTGCCTCTCAGCGCAATGCCGATGGATGGATGCTGAAATAGTTGGAGCCAGGAGGGCCATGGTTAAGAGAGATGTGCACACGCCCACGCGCACATGGCCTGTGACTCGGGAGGAGATGAGTAAAGAGGAGGCACGCACGCGAGAATTAGCATACTATTAAAAATCAGTCCGCCGAGCTGCCGCTTATTAATACGTGGTGGGCTGCATAATGCATCGCAAGTACTTGCGAAAATGGACGATAGTGTAATTTCCCCATTTGGATTATTTTTCATTCTCTCATGGCACATGGCAGTCTAATTCTCCTTATCGCTTCGGCAAGCCCAATATGAAGAATGCAGAGGTCAAGCATTCGCGCGGCGTGCCAGTCGTTTTTCACGAGTAATTCGGGATTTAGCATTGGAAATTTATCAAATTTTCTAGAGTCGCCCTGTCGTCGTCGAGCTTCTGTATTCCGCGAGATATTCGATATTCTATTGAACTATCTTTATTGTCGTGGCAAGCACCAATTGGCTTGGCTCATTATTTAAGCGAAATTAGTGTTTTATAAATTAGAGCGAATGAGGGGAAAAGAAAGAGAAGCTACTTTTAGGAGAAGATATCCGACAGACAAATATTTGATCAAATTATAGGGCTTACGAAACATTTTGTTGAAGGAGGTAAGAATTATTGCTTCTTAGCTGTTAGCGTAATATACGATTACATAACAATGCAAATTTCTTTATCAAACAATACATTCGATTCTCTTCTTCTCGCATTTCATTGTTTCGCGAGAGTATTTCGCGTTAATTCATCGCTCAGAAGAAATTCGTTTTAATTCCCATTGTTTCTTCATTTTTACGGATATTTGGAAGCAAATTGACTATCGTTTATTCAATTCGTGTAGAGCAGGAGATTTACGTGCAAGCAAGTGGAGATGCAAAAATTTACTCGATTCTCGGCTTGATTTCTTGGCATAATATTTGAAGACTTTAAATGTCCGGAGACTTAATTAGAATTCCCTAAATTATCCCCAATGCTTCGTTGCCTCACATCTTCAACAATATTATTCATCCATAGCAACTATTAGACACATCAACTCGAAATACATTAAAATATTAATTCCTCAGCCCTTGTGCACGCTATCGTACTATTTATTCTCGTGATTCTCCGGTAAATGCGGGAGGGTTAGAAATTTGAATGAAATTGAGACTAAAAGAAATTTATCCACATTGTTTTGGCTGACAAGAGAAAGAAAGAAAAGAGAGAGAGAACACGTGGGCCAGAGTTTTAATACTCCAAATAGAATGTGAAGGTCGTCGACTGGATTCCTTTGCGATTCTCCAAGTCTAGCGCATAAATTTTGCCTTCGCGCATTGCGAGTCGCTGAACTGCACTGCACTGCAGCAAACCAAAGTGCGAGCTTCCCCTCCACGCCAAAGCTTTTATATTTAATTGTGGGAAATGATTACGGTATTCCTCAACCTTATAAACTTTATTGCTTCGCCATGTTGCTCGTGCACTATTATTATTCACGTATGCACCAACGAGCACACATGCGTCCTCTCCTTCTCTCACTTTGCCCAACCACCACATGCCTATCGATTTTCCTACTCAACAACTTGGCCGATGTTTTTGAATTTTTATACTTAGAGAATTGTTTGGTGCATAAGCTTCGATTGGCCATTCTAATCTTCAATTGGAATACTCGAAGCCACTAATAGAATAGGCGTGTATTGGTAGGCGTAAGCTACATTTCATTGTATTAGAGTAATATATGAGAGAGAGGTGGTTACTTTTAATATTAACTCATCGTTAAAATGGCATTTCGTATTACAATTTATTCGGCACTGCTCACTAATTAAATTGTTAATCTATTAAAATTGAAAATTACATTTATCGAGATACTTTGTATTGTTTTTTTCCTCCTTTTTTTTTTTTATTGAAAATTCTTACCGAAGCATATTTGGCATCAAATAAAAAAAACTATTGCTCCGTATAATCAATAGAATGTGTAATAAATTGGAGTGTAATAAATAAATGAATGAATTAAAAATATTCGATCAGACTAAAGATCGATACATTTACTTTGTGTGAGTACGAATTCGAACGTTGGAGAACCGAAATTTCAAATAGTTGAGTATCTACACTGTATGATTAGTATTTGCGATGCGGATTTTTCGTTGAGAATTTGAATATTTGAATTAAAAAATTTCATCATTAAGCATTAAAAATACTTTATTAATTATGCTTATTAAAATTCTGTTTCGTGCAATTGTACTGAATAACGACCTATTTATAAAAATATGAAATTCAACGTGGAACTTTAAGTAATTCAAGGGGTAACATACTTTTATGCATTAAATTATTCGAAAATTGTAAAATATTAATGAATTTATTTTTTCAAAAAATCCGATTTATTAAAAAACAAAAAGAAAAAGAAGAAGTCAAAGAAAAACGTTAAATTATGGTTTTAAATTTTATTCTAAATTTTATTATAATACTACTCGTAATATTACGTAAACTGTGAATTCTTTTAGAATTTTATAAAGATTTTTACGACCGAATGCATAATGCAAAATTGAAGAGCTTTTTCCTACTCCAAAATAATGGTTTTTTTTTATAATAATTAGTAGCAATAATTTGCACAAAGTTTCCCGGAAAGTTTGACAAAGTTTTTATTAATCATATTTGATATTTCATTGAGTAATCTAGTGGTTTAAAAATTTATGCAAATTTTTTCAAGAGTAGCACGTGGATAAAACTTGGAAAACTATTTTCAAAGTTCAAGCTACAAGCATCTAATGAAAATTTCTATTATTTGCACTTGCGATTAAAACTATCATATAATAATTTGTAATTCAGATAATGATTTACTTTTTACATTTTATTATACACATTATTTTAGGATGAAGGTCGTATATAAAAAGGCAATCTCACGACATATTCCCAAGTTACATCATAGAGCAGAGAAGAAATGGAGTACTGAATTCAGCCAAAGCCCTCATTTTTTTTAGACTTCTTTGACATTTACATTTTTTCTCGCTCGTAGCAAGGAGACTTGCTGAGAAATTTTACTCCCATCGATTGAGATTTGTGGATTTTTGAATAAATAATATAATCTGTGGTGATGGATTCCCAGAAGAAAAAGGAAGAGAAGCATAACGCGATCGCTAATAATTGATAAAATAATGATTTCTGCTTGTCTGATCATGATGTTTCAATTAAAATATCAACTCAAAATAAATATTGTTATTATATTGTAATTTGGATTGAGCGTTTTTATTTGAGAAGTTGTTTGCGAAAATTGACATTAAATATTGTTAGTATTATAATGTAATGTGTTACGTACAACATTAGCTTCTATTCAATTAATAATAGTGGATTTTATATTTTCAATTTTTTACAAACTGAATGTGAAATATTTAAATAATAGAAAATTAGAAAAATTTCAAGTAAATATATTCTGCCACTAAGGTTTAAATATGATAATTGAAAACTGATTTGTAAAATGGAATTACAATCGCATTTACAATTAATATTTAAAAAAATTTACTTAGTAGATCGAATTATTGTTATTTTATACGTAGAAATCTTTTTATAGATTAATTATATGGATGTTCTGTATAATATGAGGCGTTCATATCATTTCTTTCAAATGTTCTGCAAGTCTTTCTTTAAACGTAAATCCAACGCAGGTGTAGTAAAAAATGTATTTATATTGTAATTTTTACTACAAATTCTTATCGCCATTATTAACGTTGAGATGTTATTAAATGCGTTTGGAAGCCAATTGTTCGCATATTGTAGAAGATCGTATGGATATTTTATTAAAACTTTAGATATCATTGCCAAAGAGTTTGTAAAAACATACTTAATTACGGTTATTTTACATTTTGCGTTAAATTACATTAAAATATATTTAGGAAGAATTGTTCGAATTACAAAATATAACGCGAGCGATATTTCCTTGCTAATTTATTCTAATTCACAGTCTTCGAATAAAAAGCAATTTAAAAACACATTTACATATTTCTTAATTAATATGCCCGGTGTAATTTATGCCAGAAATTTGCAATAACAAAGTTCTAACAATTAACTTGAAATTATATAAATTAAATGAGAATTACATATTACCTCTAAACCCCCCCCCATTTGCAAATTAAGAATTTTCATTCGCTTCTGCACGAATATTAAAATACAATCTGGTCATCAATAATAAAGTAAGCCCTCCCTATATACACATATAAGTCCATTAAGTTTCGTCAGTGGAGAGCAAAATAAGCCTTGGAAAGTTAATAAGTGGAAAGATATAAGAAATAATACAATGAGCAGCCGTGATGGAAACCTTTGACGGCGGCTTCTGAAAGAAACCAAGTTGACAAAAAAGACACAACCTCTTCTCCCCATTCCTTCGGGTCTTATATCTCAATCCATCTATACATATTCTTTTATCGTAATTCTATATATCATGAATGTCGTGGGCTTACATCCCGTGGCTGTTCACGCACACATGAACCCAACCGCCGATGAAATACAATCAAAGTGCTAAGCTGCCACGCACTCTTATATTTTTCACTTCTCTCTTACACTTTAACTTGTTCAAATTTCTTTACAAACATCTAATCTATTACATTTCCGCTCAAATATCTGTTTGAACGAGGAGGTTTCTGCTCTTTTATCGAAATTTTCTCATAAATGGCTGTAAATAATAATAATTGTATATTGAAAATTATTGAACATATAAATGACCTCTTGGATGAACATTTGAAATTGCAAATAATAAGTGGTAGTTTAATTAATATGAATGCCATGTGTTTGATAACAGCCAACTCACGATATTTATTGGTTAAAAATATTATATCACAAATTAATTTTACATCTTTTTAGCATAATTTAATTTACTTAATTATGTATTCGGCAATTTACTCATTATATTGCGTATTTATATCATTATGTATACGCGATCGTTATAAACGAAGAATAAACAATACCGAAAATAATTACAGTAATTAGATTGTTCAATATACGACTAAAAGTAAATATGATTAAAAGAAGCAAGCAAATTGGAGTGGACGATTTTAATTATTTCTTCGGAAATAATATGCTAAAAAATTTATTTACTTCTAGAAATTCCTACGTGAAATAAGAAAACAAAAGCTTCTTATAATATTATATTGCATTATTATACATGAAGGCTTATTTGTTCATAAAACTCATCTCATATATATATATATATATATATATATATATGTATGTATTAATAAAAACATTGAAATACCATAAACTGTCATCGTTCTTACAATGAAATCTATAAAAAGAAATTTACATTTGTGCTTAAGAATTTCGTATAAGCTAATTTATACTATGAAACACAATCATACGAGAGCGGAAATTGAATTACCTCGAAATGAAACTAAATTGCATTACAATTGGAATTTCCAATTTCTGGCCATTGAAAAAAGAAAATAATTTTAAGAGAAATGCACGCAGAGCTGATAGATACTCTAATTCTAACTTTGGACCAATATTTTTAATTCCATCCGTGGATCATTGGGTGAATCAATACTATTGATCATAATAATAAAAAAATGCGGATCCAATTAGCCTTTTCACCTTCAAATAATAAAACAACGCAAATATTGATAATGACAATTTCCAAACCATAGCCCATAAAAAGTCTCGTCCTCCTTACCACCATACATTTGAAAAGTATTATTGAAAAATGCAGACAACCTGTAATAATACTATTTCTCTTTGCGTCTTTACGATTTCTTCTTCTGTGCGACCCGTTCAAGTGCGTTTAATCGAACGACCGCGTCGACTCAACTTTCTAATGACTATGGCCTACCTGTGATTAATGTTGCTTTCCGATTTCTTCATTTATTGTATTTTATACATTACATTCGAGCGATTTTTATTATTCTTTAGTGTATTTAGTTGGGATGTGTTTCCGTACAATTAGTCTTTTGCCTGATATTTTCTATTAAAAAATATTTGTAAAATGGATTTTCAGTCGTGTATTGTTTACCTCAAAATTCTCGTGCGTTACTTTTTAAGTCGTAATAAAACATTTGCCACTACGTTATATTTTATTAACAAATACGATTAACGGAGATAGGCGACATGCGTGATTTCAAATAGATTGTAATAAATGATTGATGTCGAATATTAAGAACATAAGGTTACTCGTATGATTAAATTATCGATTTGATATTTGATCAAATATTTTTAATGCTTTGAATTATGAAGAAATACTTTCAATATTAAGTTTTTGGTTAATCAATTGGTAAGAACTAAGGTAAGAAAGGCGTAAATCCATAACTCTGTGAATGAAATTCGGGTTAAATAAACAATCATTTACAATTATACATTTCAACAATGACCGACTCGTCGAACGAAATTACGAATTCTGGCGTTAATAATCGCGCTTTCATTGTGCCATACATCTGGCATTACATATGCATTTATGGATTGTAATATACAGCTTTACATTAAAAAAATATATTTCAACTGTAAATGCACTAGAAATATTAAATTGTTGCAATTAAGTGAATCAAAATGTTTCCCTTATTAATTAAACAACACGTGTCCCACAGCAATTTACCGAATATTAACATTTAACAAATTAGTTAGAATAAAAAATCTATAACATAACCGTGCCTGAAATTAGATAACGAAGTAATTTAAAAAGAGAAAATTAAACTAAGAAAACTGTGTACTAATTATCTTTTTCATAGTAATGCAAGTATGAAAAATCTGATGTAAATGAAGAAAATTCTAAACAAAATATTCATTATATATAATATTAAATTTAATTTCAAAATTAAAAAAACCCCAATATTTGCCAAGAATTCATTACAAAACTTATATATTTGAAATGATAGTGCATTTGTAGCAAATTTGATCAAAAAAATTAAGCAAATCATATATTCCAACATTTTAAAAGCAATATGCTTATAACCATTTGACAAAATTTATATAATTTTTTATTTATGAATACAAAATTATTTCTAAGTAATAATTTGTAACTGCAAATCAGGTTTGTGACTTCAATAAAACATCCAAGTCAGATAATTTATTTATTCAATAATTTAAAATTTGTCCACATAACGATTTTTAACATCAAAAAGCAAATTGATAATTCTAAAAATTGTCCTCGCATTCATTACAACTAAATTGTAAATGGTCATTTAAATTTTAAATTATTTTACTTATTTTTATATTTTACATAAAATAAAATGACAAATGCAAGACAAAATAACATGGTTTTTGAATTTTTTATTCAAAATTTGTACTCAAAAATCATCATACAGTTTAATCTTCTTCTTCTTCAACAGCAGCTGCGCCAGTTCCTTTACGCAAGTTCTTCCTCTTTACACGACCAGGGCGGCCACCTCCGAACGGTGATTTCAAAGAGAAGTCAATATGTTTCTGCGAATCCAATCGTACAATAAACGATGGAATATTCACAACTTGCTTACGTACCCTGCAAACGTAATTTCATTCGTATATAAAAATTCTTTTCATTTAATACATTACTAACTCAAGAAATAGACTATCAATTTAATAATTATCAAAAACTGTACCAATATTAAATTTGAATTAATAATCCAGCATTTAATACAGACGTTAAGTGCTAAATTATATTTATCACTCAAGTGGCCTGTTTGAAAGAAAAAATTTCATTAAACTCAGTCAAGTGCAAAGTCGCATTGCTACTTGTAGAAGCACTCGATTGATCAATCAGGTACATTACTAAAACATTGATAAAATTTATGAATTGTATACACTGCTATTGTAATTCTAATAATAAATTAAAGTTCATATCAATCTGTATCCTGTCTTGAAATTGAATAAACAACAATATTCATTCAATGATTAACCCAGGAATTAATTTTGCCTTAATGATTAGAAATATTCTGCAAGTTATGAGAACATTCTTGCCCAGACAATAAGGCTTATTCATATTTAATGTTTATTAAGTATATATATATATATATGTACCTTATGTGTCTTTGACGAATAAGAACCCTAGCATGATGAATGGATTTAGCTAATCCAAGCTTGAAAACCTGAGTTTGAAGACGTCTTTCCAGAAAATCTTCAATTTTCAGACCAAGTACGTAATCAAGCTTCATACGACTCTCATCGAGTACTCCAATTCTAACCAATCGTCTTAATAAAGCATTTCCTATACAGAGAAATAATTTGCAATTATTTTCAGAGCAAAACAACGACTATTGAAACATTAAAATGTCGAATTTTCAGATTAAATTTTTATTCAAAGTATATTCAGATAAGAGGTGTCAGAAAATAAATATTGAAATTCATCATTTTAAAAATATTTCAATTAAAATACAAAACGATTTTGATGATTATACCTTCAAAAAGACGTTTGGGATCTTTCTCTTCCAAAGTAAGAAGCTCACGAGCAGCTTTACGAATCTTGGCAAGAGTGTATTTCACCCGCCATACTTCACGCTTATTACGGAGTCCATATTCTCCAATGATACGTAATTCTTGATCTAAACGTGCCTTCTCGTATGGTCTTCTAGGGGTGACATATGTCTTTGAAAAGACAGACGGAATCCGTCCGTTAACCATTCTCGTTCTATTAATTAAGAATATTTCTTAAATTCTTTTCACTAATAATTTATTGAATTACATTTTCTTATTCTAATATATATATATATATATGTGTGTGTAAAATAAAGTGTTTTATAAAAAGAAAAATTTAATTCAAACCCAAAGAATTGTATTTACTGTATAATGTAAAAATTCTTTCATTAAATTTTATCCCAATCTGCCACCCTTATATTATAAGCTTGCAAAAATATTCTACAATTACTTTGGTATTTCGACGCTAACAATTTTGATTAAATAATGTTTCAACAAGCAATAATTAAATCATCAATAATATGAAAATCCTAACCAAAGATGTTTAAAATTGAAAAAAAATTCCACGATAGGCAGTTACCGTTATCATCCAACTCAATACGTATTGTTAATATTCCAACGAAATTCTTTTAAACACCAGGTAAGTTCGTACTATTACAGTAGAAATATAAAAACTAAAAATCATCTACACTTATGTGTCAAATTTAAATTATTCAAAAGCAATTCTATAAATTATCAAACTATGAAAATTCAATTACGGAAGCGCATTTCAATTGTGCGAGATCTACAAGTTAACCTAAAAAAATACTTATTCCACGCATAACTTAAAAAATCGCATAAAAATATATATATATATAACTAGAAATAACTAGGAATATAATGAAATGAAATTAATTCGATCTCAAAAATGAAGCTAACCAAGTCCGATCATAAACGGCATTCTATGAAAAATTAATTTTACAAATTTTACAAACGTGGTCTATAGAGCACGCGTTCGTGCTCCGCGAAAGCGTACAAATACGTTGAAACCCTACACTTTGCTGCAAGTGAAAAACGAAAAACTACGTTTTAAATGAATTATATCGCGTTTAGAATGGTAAAGAAAAAAAACAATAAATTATATAAAGAGAAAAAAAAAAAACGTGCTCGAAGACAAACTTACAAATTGCTTTACCACCAATAAACGGCAGCACTCCTCTCGCCTTCCCGTACAATAAAGAAATGAACGACCGACTTGTTTCCGCCTTCCGGCGCCTCCTCGCGCAGACCGCAGCGCCACCCGATTCGGTGACCCAATTTCACATTATCACGAAGCTTTTGAAATTTCGGGAGAGTCGAGGCTGTGCTGATTGGTCGCCGCGTTCCCGCCCTTTTCAAGTTCTACCCAAGAGACTTTAAAGGGAATCGGGCTGAGGTGAAGATTGTATAATGGCCTTGACTACGAAATGAAAAAGGTCCTTCGAAAGAAAAAAAAAATATATATATATGGGTGTTTTTGAGGGGTGGACGGGAGCAAGGAATGCGAGATGTTTCCTTATTTGCTTGGCAGAGCCAAGGACGGAGGTCCTAGACGACAGACAGCACATGGCATGAAGTTAATTTCTAATTCATTGAGCTTCAAGAACAAGAATAAACGAAGAAGTATAACGAGTTTCGTGACCGAGAAACAAAATGATAGTGAAATATGCCGACAACAAGTAATCTGTAAATTACACGAATGAGTTGGACGATGAGATATCAATTTTTATCTCTAATCCATAAATTTAATTCGTACAGGCTTACAGATATGAAATAATGTAAATGGGCTTATAGTACTGTTAATGGGCGCCGGAAGTGCTGCCTCTTTTCAAAATATAATTGTAGGCTAAATGTCTGAATAATTGAAAGGAATGCTGATTTGAGTTCCAAATTTAATAAGTATATTTGTAAGCAGATAAAATATTGTAATATTTGTATATTAAAAATAAACAAATCATTGTACAAGAGAATAATATGCCCAAGAGTTCTTATGACTCGGGCATGACGATACTTTACGTTAATCGACCATAATCTGGATTTATGCAATTACATCAATATGAATATGTTTAGTCATTCTAGTAAGACAAGATTCGCAATTACGATTAGAAAGATTTGTCTAGTTTCATCATTTGTTTGCTTCAGCTAACAATTACCCAACAAGTATAAAACATCCAATACAATGAAAAAACGTTATACATATATATATATATATATATATATTATATATAATTTACAAAGTATAAGATATAAATTTCTTATGTATGATTAATGAAATAATTTACATGAACAATTTCGAGAAAATATTTTAACATTGCATTTAAAATTGGTAAATTAGTAACCTAAGAAGTCAAATCAGCATATCATTTTATTCGTATTTTATTTTTAATCATAAATTACAGAATTTGTAGGATGTAATACAAGCACCAGACATATTAATTAAACATTATGAATGTTAATTTTCTTAACAAATATGCTTAATATTAAAAGAATAATTCAACGTGACATTTACTAAATTAATTTCAATATTTTTAATTTATTTATTTAATTTAATACACATGTATCGAGGCAAATAATTATTCAACATTCGACAAATCAGAAATACGCTATAACATTAAAATAAATTATAATAATGACTTTAATAATTACGTAAAAATTCGAAAAGTATACATTATCAATTATAAGCGTTTGGCAATAACAATTTTTTGTAATATTAAATGAAAAAGTGTGTGGCATAAGTTAGTATTTCCAATTTGTATCGGAATATAAATAAATGATGTGTTAATTTAAGGAAATTCAAAAGGCAATAAATTTTGACACTCTGAAATGATTTTGATGTTGTCATCATCTATTGCGTACTTATCTCAAAGCTATTATTCATATTTTTGAAATTATGTACTAAATTTATCTTGCTTATCAAACATTTGTTAATAATATCTAGTCAGTGACATTTAGTTTCGTAATTTACTTTGATAGATGGGAATGTTGATGGAAACTTATATTTACATAACCTATACGGCTGTGAAATTTTTACATTTTTGAAAATTATTGATATTTGCAACATAGATTCTGATTTTTGAAACGAATACTTAATTATTGTCATAAATGTAAAAATTTTCAGTAAAAATTGACAATCAAGAAAGTTTTATTCTATTCAATCTCATCTAAAATGACATACAAGCAATAAGAACACATACTTTTTTTAATTTATATTTTCAAGCCATTTTTTCATCGTAGACTTAACATTGAAATTAGCAAATAAGAATGTTTTGTTGACATTAGTATATGTAATTTGCTGTAATAACCTCACGTTTAAATCACGTTTCTACTTTGCGTTATCAATAATTTCTTATAGTAGCACAATTTTGATATGCAGTGTGATCCAATTGACCTCAAAAGTGAAGAAACAACGATTAATATAAATGTAAGTCACTACACAAGACTAAGAACTCCAGTCATTATTCTATCATGTGTTAAAAAGGATATTAAATAGAGTTTATGTATTAATTAATTGGAAAAAAAAAAAAGGTTGTCACTTGAAATAATGTTAGTTGCTTATTTTAGACATTGATAAAATTAAATATTGAAAAATGGAAACATTAGGTGGAGTGAGTATATCTCATAATTGTATCAATTACATATTAATTAAATTATCAAATTTGATTTTCTATTTATGCATAATGTTAACAAAAATAGTATAAAATATTATGTTTATAAAAATTACTTATGTAACATTAATGCTTAAAGATAATACAATCATTACTTTTATGCGTAAATTAAAAGATTTCAATTTACTTATAATCTTACGATTTAAGAATATAAATTAATATATATGTATATAATCTAAATACAATGTTTGAAAAATATAATATTAGGATTTCGTATAAAATAGTTTTTTTTTTTTTAACAAGTTAGATTAATTACATTATCTTTTAGCTTCGATACTTATTTTTAGAAATTTATTGTACAGTTAGATTGCATAAATTGTTCTTTGTCATTTTTGAAAGCCATGACATATCTATTTGGAATTTTGTTATAAACTTATTTTAACCAATTTGACCAAATGCCAGACCAATGGATTTTAAAATACTCTATAAAATATAAAATGAAATTTACATTGCTGCTATTTGTTAATAAATTCTAACTGTAAACATAGAGCTATTTTTATTTTAGAAGTAGAATTAACATTAATTAAAATAATAAAATAACAGAGTCACCTTATTAACTGTATGCCTATGTAAAATAAATAACAGTACGTCAAACTTATAAGGTGTACCAAATATTATGTTTTCATTTCATCTAAAAGTTAATAATGCGATAACCTTTTGATAAAATCAGACTCCCACGGAAAGCATGTCATAGATAAAACCTACTGAACTGACCTCTTTGTCGGATACTATATAGCTCACGCGAGGGATCTCATGTAAGATTAAACATACTAATTTTCCATTATACTTTATAAGAAAAAATAAACATGTATACACACATTATATGTACACAAGCATGTGAGCGCATGCATCTGTAAGATAATTTTTTGTTAGGTAAAAATCTAAAGTATCGATAGATGTCAAATTAATTACATACTTTGAAAAATATTATATTTTTAGTACCCTGTATTGAAATCATTTCTTGTTGGTTCTTTTTCTGGTACTTTTTCAACAATTTTATTTCAACCACTTGACTTAATTAAGACAAGACTTCAAAATAGAGTAAACAATCATGCGGGGTAAGTGTACATTAATTGATACTAAATTATCTTCAAGAAAATATTAAGACTGAAGCACATCGTTATACTAGATACCAAAGGAACATGATAACAACTATAGTTGGTATTGTTCAGAAAGAAAATATTTTTGGATTATGGAGAGGTATCACACCCGTATGTATTACCTTTTAGAAATTTAAATAAATATAGCAGTGATAAATCTACATTGAGCAATATTACTATTCAAGTCCATGACGAGAGTAATTCCAGGAGTTGGATTATACTTTTCAACTTTATATTGGCTAAAAAGTACACTGGCTTTGAATGAACCACTTACGCCCTTCCAAGCAATTACATTGGGAATTACAGCGAGAACTATTTCGGGCGTTATACTAATTCCAATAACAGTTATCAAGACAAGATACGAGGTATTGTAAATCATAAGAATTAAAGCATAAACATACTTACAAAAACACTCTCTCTCTCTCAAGTTTTTACACGATTTTATACAAGTCCACGCATCGTGTGCATTTTATGTAACAATCTCATTCTGCCATGATATATTGCATTTAATATATATCTCTCCATTATAATCATTATACTTGAAGAATATGTTTCTCAATAGAGTGGAGTATATAAATACAATAGTATAAGGGAAGCTCTAAGATTGATTCATAAGTACGAAGGTATTAAAGGACTTTCCAGCGGACTTGTTCCAACCCTACTGCGCGATGCACCATACAGTGGATTATATCTGATGTTTTACACAGAGCTAAAGAAACTTACCTCCGAGCGTAAAGATAATTCTTTTCAAAATATCTACTAATCAATAATTTATAAATCCTCTCTTAATGTAAAAGGAAGATTTATCGCCTATCGTGAAAGCTTAAATTCTAACTATAAAATAATAATGATGATAATAATAATAATAATACTGTGCAATATTTTTTTTTATAGAATTTCCTCGTTATGGTGATCTATTAACAATTCACTTTAGCTGCGGAGTGACAGCTGGTATTCTCGCTTCTTTGATTACACATCCTGCAGATGTAATTAAAACAAAGATGCAACTTTACCCCGATAAATACAAGAATTTGAGAAGTACATTTCTCTTTATGTATTCTAAATATGGAATATTAGGGTACTTTGAGGGTATAGTGCCACGTATGATAAGGAGAACTCTAATGACTGCAATGGCATGGACCGTATATGAACAAATCACACGATCTGTAGGCTTAACATAAAATTGTATATTATTCGAGAAGAAATTTTTATACCATTTACAGTATTAGGAGTGGTTAAATTATTAGATTATTATGTATAAAATACATAAAACAGGTGTGCGTATAACTATGTTAATAGATTAATTATGTTAATTAGATAATAGGGTTGAGTATGCATACATTTGCAAATATTTATATTTAATAAATTATTTTTTACACAAAATGAAGTTTGCATTTCTATTTTTATTCAAAGCATATACATGAAATGTTGCTGCTTATTATAATAGACGCACACACGCAAATAAAAAAAAAAAGGAAAATTAACGTGTATTCGTGATGGGGTAATAATTTTTCTTAAACAATACACGCAGCTTCATAAGCATTTGCTTCTTTATTTTGTTAAGTCGAGAAATATATTATTCACTTTGGATATTAAAAATTAGATAAAATAATCGGAGCAGTTCGATGAAATGAGTATGCAAACAATATAAGTTTGTTCAAAGACTTTTTATTCATCGTTTACAGAAAAACTATTTATTGGTTTTTACAAGTCACATTTTTCCATTGACTGATCTTTCAGTGCTCATTATTAGAGAATTCAAATGTTAAAAAAATTCTCAGAATGCTTTATTAAATCAATGTTAACAAGATCATCCAACTATTACAATTCAGATAATAAACAATTTATTTACCATCGTTACAGAATTAGAATTATTTTAATAACAAGAGTACAATTTATGAATAATTTATTTTGATGCCAATATGTTAAAGTGTTTACGTAATTCGCACACACGTAAATACGTATATCTGAATTGACTGAATATAAAGGAAAATAGCGCATTTGGTTTCCAAAATTGATTAAGACGGCGTCCAACTCCCGTGTTTGATCGTCGACGATCTTGCCAATACAAAATTCACTTTGAAAATCTCAAACCGTATTATGGAAAATCTTTACCTTAAATAGTACATTAAGCCACATCTCTGCTTGTTCACAATGGCATACAATTCTCACATTATCCGTCAGCAAACGTTCGCCCTGAAAATAAACAATTCGCAATGTGACAGTAAGAGCTCGAGAATGCCATCTTAACTTGTTAGGCACATAATTATGTATACAAAAAAGTACAAAATTTGACACAGAATTTAAGCCTATTCTTTGTATTAATAGAGGACCTATATGATATAATAATAAAAATAGTCTGGGTAATGAGAGAAAAAATTTATTACTTTGGATCTTTAGTATGACGTGGAGCAGCGGGCAAATTAAGCTTTTTAAGCTTTTAATTTTCAAAAAATAATTTCTCCATTTCTCTTGAAATTCACTACATAATTTAAACTATAAATTGTAATAAAGAGATAATTTAAGATTGGAAGTCTAAAGTTATTGTATGCACGCTAGAGTCTTTTCAAAATTCTTCAAGCTTTATTCACGTTGTTCCGTTACATAGGGGAAAAAACTTCGGGCAAGCAGACTTTTTTTATTAATATTTTGTTTATATGGATCTCGTACAAGACATATTAGTTGGTTCAAATACTGAAATATTCCATTGGAATTTTACCTTTTATGGACAGAATAGAACAAGAGAAAAAAGTAAAAATATCACTACACCAATTATATAAAATTATGATGAATTTTGCAACTGTGTAACATAAACACTGATTTAAACAATTGTATAACAAACTTTCAAAAATATTAAAATTTTCATTGTATAAAATATCTATCATTAATCTTTAGCTTTAATATTAATTACACAAGCCTAATAATGTCCTAGTGAGAAAATTTGGATTTACGTTTATTTGTTTACTTAATGAATAGTAATGTACTTTTGCTCCTGTGCATCTACTTTTCGTTTAGATGATCTTTATTATATAAAATTCAGATAAGATTCACCTTCACAAAATAATAACAATTATCAATAGTTTGTACTGCTAGCTCTGTGAACTAATAATAGGAGAACTAATGTAAACCTATACTTCTACTTATAATTCATAGAAAGTTATTTACTTTATTCTCGATTCACTTATTTTTCCCCTAATAAACGACGCGAAGGCGGAGCGCCATTTGCTGTATCAATCAATGATTTCAATAAATATCAACGATCTGCTAATTAAAAATAGACATAGCTATTCATGATATAAACAATATAAATCTGTATTATTATTTACATAGCCATTGTATAAAAATAATCCAGATAGTAGACTACTCATCACCTCATTTTGTATTCGTAACTTTTTAAAGCCAACAATGAGCATTACTAATGTAAAGAAAAGTAATGATATCGATGATTCTGAACGCCCTGTCTCCTATTCACCAAAATTGTTGAATTCATGTATATTAAAATTATGTTCTTAAGTACCCACTTTCGTAAACTTTACATTTTTAATTAATGTTCTACAGATAATCCTACTAAATTTGATTAGAAATCATTAGTTTAAAGTTATAAATTTCATTGATCTTTGAAAAATAAAGAGCTGTTGTTCATTTTTATATTTTTAACATTTTTTTTTTTTTTTGTTTTTTTGTTTTTTTTTTTTAAAAGAGGCCATGTTCTGGTATTATCATTCCGCCATAAATACCTCTGAAATGTGTAGCAGAAGCTAGGATTGTATAGTCAGTCACGCAGGGCACTGTCGAGGCAGGTTTACGGAAGTAGGCTCTGATTCCTCCATTAAATCACTAACTTTTTTCAATAAAAATACTCTACGCTGTCCTTGGAGTTTATAAAAAATTTGTGTACAACCTAAAGATACATTATGTTCGACCCAAAGCAAGTGTAGGTATACCTTCTCCTACCTTGCTCTGCATAATTGATATTCTAATGATTTTTTTTAACGTCTCAACATCTACAAGTGATCATTTTATCCTTTTTCATCTTTATTAATCAAACTGTTAAGAAACTTGGCAGACCCAATTTCTTTAGTTTTCATTTTCTTTAATGGACTAGCAATATGAATTTAATGTGAAACCGAGAGATAAACCGCACCAGGTATTACTGTCATAAAATCGTGATTCGACTGAAAAAAAATAAAAGAAAGAAAGAAAAAAAAACAAGAATCAAGAGGTCACAAGCATTACTCATGTATAAGGTGCAACTAGTGAAACTTACCTGACAAAACAATCTGTACAGTAATTGAGACGTTAATAGTAAATTGTATAGTGCATACCTGAATTTTTTCTCAATCACTAACCAATCAAGAGTAGTTACTTGTGACTTCTACTTCTGGATCGGTGTCGTTTGCGATTTTGGTGATTTGAAGTAGAGCGATGATCATGATTACCTATACAAATAACGTTCACATAATAAATAACTTTTAATAAAAAGTAACTCTTGTTACATAATGTGGCTTGATTTTAAACTTTTTCCAAGTTCTATTTACCTCGATCTTTATGACGACGTTCTCTATCCTCGTCTCTATGTCTTTCGTGTTTATCTTTAGATCTACTTCTACTTCTATGCTTAGAATTTCTATCGAAAAAAACAGAAAACAAAAAAATAACATACAAATTAAAAGTATACTTTAATATATTTGAACTACTAATAATATTAAAATTTTATATTAAAAAAAAAAAAGAGAATCTGGTATTTTTTCTCTTTTGAATTCTTTTGAAAATCCTATTGAAAATAAAAACATGAAATAAAATATTTTCGGATAAAAATTTCTTATTCGCGGTAATTACTTTACTTAACAAAAATCGGAAAATTACAAGTACATAATAAAATCCGTACAAAAAAAAAACATAAACCGTACATCGTACATACACTTATGTAATGTAAATCAGAATTATTGTTACAGCAATTAGTGTAAATTTAAACATGCAAAATATAATCTTTTTATGAAATTTTTTCGAGCAATGTATTAGAAAATTTATATATTAAAATAAATACTTGATGAAATAGGGAAAGTGAAAAAAATCATAACAATATATTAATTACGTTCATATTGGAATTAAAATGAATAAAGCATGTTGCTTCTATTAGACAACTCGCTTTGCTTTCAAATACTTTTATTGAATTTAAAGTATTCAGAATTTCAATATAAATAGTTGATAACAATTGACATTACACTCTTCGATTATTATTATTATTATAATTAAGACTTGACTAATTGAAGGTAAACAATAATAATGAGTAATAAATTTATAATTAAAGGCGAGAATACGATACCTATGTGATGGATCATGCCTTTTCTCTTCATCGCGCCTTCGACGTTTGTCCCTATCTCTATCTTTGTCCTTATCATGATCTCTTTCCCTATCCCTGTCTCTCTCCCTATTCCTCTCTCGATCTCTGTCCCTATCGCGATCTCTGTCTCTATCTCTGTCTCTCTCATTCCTGTCTCGATCGTCTCTCTTCTTTCTATCATCGTCGTTCCCTCTTGCCCTTTTCCTTTCCTCTTCTCTTCTCTGTTCTTTCTCGTCTCTAGCTTTCTCTCTTTTGGTCTGCGAAAAATGTTAATTTATCATTATAACATTATACTGAAAATATTATACTAGCGCTTATATTTGAAAGGTAATATTCAAGTCTTACAATAATTTCTTCTAAAGCACTCTTTAATCTAGCATATCCAACGTGCTGTTTTCCCATTAAATGGTCATCTATTCTTTGTTGAGCATCGCCAACAATAAGAAATGCACCGCAAACATCGCAAACCTCCATTTGCTTCTCTTGCGCAGCAGCTAATTCTGCGGTCTAAAATAATTATGAATATTATAAAATATTTGAACTATTTCGATAAAGTCTATCTATTAATGGATATGCTCTATAATTTACTCTTTCATCAAGACAATATAATATAATGAGTTGTATATTAACGGTCTTTTGAAATAAATAAGTAAACTCGAAACTGAAGAAAAAAAAAAGAAAGGAAAGAAAGAGACGAATCTATCATATAAATTGAGATATTAAATAAAATAATTCGAGAGCATACCCAGTTAGAGTCATTCACCTGGTTGTAGTGACTATTATCATTTGATTTACGCAGAGCCTCTCGCTCCTCCTTCAATTGATCACAAAGCCGCATTAAACCCTGTGCTTGTTCTACATTTCCCTGAATGCCACTTTGCTCTGCCTCTTCTACCAATTTATTTATTTTTTCAGTCAATAATGCAATTTGCTCTTCATTCTTCTGAGTTTGAGCAGGAGACAGAGTTGGCTGCAAAAATAATAATAAAATAATAATACATAATCCATGCCACTTTCATGATATATATTTTTTGCGAGTAAAGCCCCCCCCCCGAAAATTTATTAACAATTATTTTACTTAAGATGGTTTGACCATTTACAGTTGGGAAAGAAAAACTTTAGGTGTTTAATTAAAGTCGCCAATAACAAGATCTTGGGATCCAAGTTCATTTAAGTATAATTAACAATCGAACGTAGGGGAAGAAAAAAAGTGCCAATAGATGCATTACATAATTAGATCTAAGAGCGCATAAAAAGCTCGAGCGTTAAACCAGCGTGGATTATTAGAAGTTAAAGAATGCTTTGTTGAGCGCAACCCAGAGATCAACAACGCATCCATTGAGAATAAAAAGAAAAGAGAGGGAGAAAAAAACGAAAATGAAAGAACGAAAGAAAAGTAAGCATTCGCAGCCCAAGCGATAAAAAAAAGGAAAAAAGTTTTAATCAACGTACTGCTTCTGTCCTTCCAATTAGTGCCAGACGCTGTTTGCCTTTGATAATTTTCCTATCCACTTCGCTAAGCATAGTTTGGCAAAATCTAATAAACTCGTCCTCATACTGTTGCTTACGATAATTATACGGAGCCTTCTCAAAAAGGTCTCGTGCCTCATCGTCGTGCACCCTCGCACATGCTCCCAAGTCCGCTCTCGTATTAACAAACAAGTCGTGCGGGCAGAACTTGACAAGATACAACTTGCAAAACTGAAATGAAAACAGAGCGTGAAAGAGGGATGCCCCCATAGGGTTACCCAAAAGGTCCTCCTCCTCCTCCCCAACCACCTCCAACGACCATTACATCATTCGATCGGGCCGAGTAATCGGAGCCCATTGGCACGCACTAGAACGCCGATCGCCACTCACCTCGGGGTCCTCCCAATTAAGTTCCTTCGGCTTCTCGTTGGGAAGGACGTTGCGGTTCCTCCCCATGAGCTCGTCGAGGAGAGCAGCTGCCGCAGCCGCAGCCATGATTAATCGCTGAGGCGCCTACTTTATTCATGCACAGGAAGAAGTCGGTGCCGCACACAGGGCATCAGCCGCACACCCAACTAATCGCTTAGGGCGCGTCGTTTGCCAATGCGAGGGACGTGGGAAGGAACCTCGCCGCAGCAGCGAGGTGAGCGCGGGATCGAGGAGAGCAGCCGAGCCGCAGCTCCAAACTTATTGATTATTCCGCTCGCGCGAGCCCAGCCTAATGAGCGAAAATAAACGAACGCCTCTGGTTACGAGAAACACCATCCGTAACAACCGCCGCCATATTACCGCTTGCGGCGATTCTAACGTCTAAGGCCGCCGAGTTGAGCATCGCGTGAGAAATATATAAGCGGCGCGGCTGCGCAGAGCTTCCCACCTGCGCCTCTCGCTCGCTCCCATGGCGCTTGGTCGCGCGGCCGAGTGGAAGATGGCGCCGCTGGAATATCCGTTGCGCCAACTTTCGAAAGTCTCTCGCTCTTAATGGCCGTGTCGAGCAAGCGCACTGACACTGCCGCCGAGGCCAAACGCTTCTTTCCTCTGGCTTTTTCAAGCACACCCGATTATCCAAAACGTTATATTACTGGGCACATCTCAGGACCAATTGACGATAAATAAATGCAGGTTAGGTGTGATTCGATTTGATTGAAAATTCAGTTTCTAGGAGGAGTTGGAGTGCTTGAGTAACTCAACTGTGCAACTTATGGGCTTCTGCGAATGTTTGTTGTAAATTATTTAATTGTATGAGCATTGGGTAGGAACGCGTTTTCCATAAAGTTTGCATTCACTTAAATTTGCACTTACATTTCCTACTTGCACCTATTATATTACGTTTACGCAACTTGCATTGCATATGACAGCGAATGCCATATATCATATTACAAGTATCTAATTGTAAAATAATAAATAGACAAGAAAGCACTTTAATAATTGAAAATTGGAGTTTTTGTTTTGTTTTTGAAAAATTCTAAAATTCAACAGATTTACAGATTTACCAAAAGTTATGTACGTGTATTCCATTCTTATCATGGGTATATCAAATTAACTTACGCAATTATAGGAAAGTGACGATAAGTGAGTAATTCGCACGAAACAATTGAAAAACGATAAAGAAAAACAACAACAATGAATCGTTAAAAAACACAATAACAATTTATTTGTCCATATTTTTGTATAAGATTTTAAATATAAAGTATATGCGTAGGGCGATTGATATATTCTAAGATTACATTTGAATATCACTTGTACGTTCATTTACTCAGCTTCCGCTAATGATTACAATACAGTATATATATATACAATTGTGCGTATTCGTCGTTTTGTCATTTAACATTTCGCAAAGTTCTGCAAATTGTTAAATCCATTGCGACTGGCCTCGCTTTTCCAAGTTTCTCATTCTTGTTATTAAACTACTTGCGAGCTCTTAATAATAAACGCTTAAATATTATTGCATAAAAAAAAGTTAGACATCTAATTCAGGGATGATAAAATGTAAATGATTTGGAGATCGAATTGATATGGCAAAAGCAATATCAAGGTGATCATAGGCGCTGGAAAAAAAATCTATAATAACCACTTTTATCAAAATTTCGGCTACGATAAAATGTCGCGCGATACGAAGCTTTTCTCATTATATGCTAATATTCAATTTTAATATTTATGACGTTATTCCCGCCTAGGCTTAATGAGCATTAAATGTAATTTGAGCTTTGCATTACAGGCTCATTAAAATTTGAGTACCAAGTAGCGAACAAAATCCTCTTTCCTTCTCATTTGAACGGGAATTGTCAGTTTGTGCCAATACTCCATCGTAATCAATTTGAGCAACAATATACATACATTTATATATATATATCGCGGGGAAATTTCATTGCGAGCAATGTAATTGATCGAGGACCCGGATTAAAGTGGCCTCCTGAGATGGTCTTTAAAGTGAAGCAAATAGTATGAAAAGTAGCGATAACCGGATAAAACTTGAAGCTCCGTATCGCTGGCAAATGAAGAGAGCAAAGGAAGAGCTGCGGAGAATGTGGTTATCGAGAGAGTTTTTCCAGGCCAGCTGCATTGTCGCGAAGGGCCTCTTATCCGCAAAAGGCCCATCTCCGTCTGGGCGACTCGCGCGAGTCTACTCGTAGTCCTCTTCGTCGGGTCTGACCTGGGGGAACCTCCTTAGACCCTGAGGTGACTGGAGCTGAGGCCGTCTCTGCTGGAGCGGTATATTGACCTCCTCGGGGCTGCGGAACACCTGATTGACGGGGATCCGGTACTGGGAGGTCGAGGGCGAGGGCTGGGGACGGCCTCCGGTCGGCAGGCTGTTGATCGTGGGTATGGGTTGCTGGGCAAGGTACACCTACGTTTTAAAACAAACGAATGGTAATGCTGTCGAGATAATGTCGTTATTTATGAGGTGCATCTTGTGACTCGTCGGCTTAAGAATGCTTTGAGTATTGATTGTTTTATTGTTTCCTCGTTTCTTAATTTGTTGGGATTTGTATTTTTATTTGCCTGCTCAATCTCGCGCTACTCCAAATAAATTTAAGTCATACATTATGCAGCGATTTTTTATGAACCGCTCGAATGCCTTTGCATACCAAGCACAACTATTTAGCACACAATGGTGAATAGCAGCTTGCGTGTTATTAATTCTTGGCGTAGATAATTTGCAGAAATGCATGCAAGATCTTGGGATATTTCACTCTCTTCGATTCATTATGAACAAAATATTGTTTTTGGTCGGTTTTGGGAGTATAATTCACGTGGTGAGTCGAATTATTATATTGAAATTTTAGCACGAAATATCGATCCTTAAATATCCGACAATTTAATGAGAGATCTTTTAAGAGTACGCTCTACTACAATTTTACCTTGGCAGCTTAATTTGCTGCTAACGCACACTAATAAAATTGTTTCTTAAAGCAATGTGCGTGCGCGTTTAGCATATCGCAAAAATGCAAAGAAAAACGAAATTTCATTTCATAATGATTGACGAGGAGCAGTAAAAATGCCTTAGCTAATGCATATTATTATTATTATTATTATTATTATATGCTATGCCATACACATGCAAATACACTCCCGTAAAATGATAAATGAATCTTCTTAGGAGGTTGAAAAGCTTAAAAATACATATTTCGAATAATCTAATCAGCGAGATTATTCGTTGGAGTACTTTTTTTTTTCTTGGATTTTTTTCCGAATTCTGTTATTAAAGACTAAAAAGCGCGCTCATTATCAATAAAGTAATTTTGCAAAGCTACATTAATTCAAAGCTCAAAGATTAATTTTTCTGAATATTTGATTTAGCAAATACTTGACAATAGAAAATTTTTACCCAATTTAATTATTATATAATGATTTAGTAGTGAATACGCGCTAAAAAAAAATCTTAATTTACATTTCTCGTTTTGAATTGTGTTTTGCGATTCTTTTAAATTAATAACAATTTAATAATAATTTGTAGGAAAAATACTTTGCAATATAATATGTCAATATTTTCCAATATTAAATTGATTAGATTAACATAGCTTAAATACGAATATAGATATAATGTGATAATAATGAAATTCGTAGAAATTTCCAAATAATTTTAGTAGGAATAACAATTGTGGCAATATCGGTCGAACGCTTGTACCAAAATACATAAGCAAGTACTACAATTTTACCAATTGAAGTCATTTGTAAGATACAATATGAAAATATTCATAGTTTGTTAATTGTTAAATTATTTTTGTCCCTTCATTATTGGGAGTGGAATATTTTCAAATTATACTGGTAAAACAAAACGAATATTTTTACAATAATTATGCGAATAAATTAAAAATTTTTTATATAGCAAAAGAATGGCATAACTAAAGAACTTTTTTTTAAAAATAACTGTGTAGTTTCAAAACATGAATTCCTAATTCATATATATGTATATATTTATATATTTTTCTTTGCATAAATCATTGGAAGAATGATTGCAACAAATATGAATGCAATTTAATAATTAGGAAATGCTAATATCGTCGTACCACACCGTCAATTTTCTTATAATTTTAGCAGTTGTATGGTGTATAACTTCAATTTAAAAACAAATGACCCACTTTGTTATTATCTGAGGTAGTGTTCATTGTATTAGATTCAGTAAAATTACAATGATTAGACATATTTTTATTAGTTTTATTTACGAAATGACTTGCTTTATGGAGTTGAGGCATTTTAAGCTTGCGGTTATACTTCAATGCGATTGGACGTAAAATGAATGCTAATGTTAAATGATGAAAAAAAAAAACAAACGAGTTCAATAATGTTGAGTGAACTTACTGGTCGTCGAGCAGGGACTGAGGAACTCGCGCGATACTCGTTGTTTTCTCGCTCGTCCGTGTAAATGTCCGAGGGGAAGTATCTTTCGCTGTATCTTAAAGTGACATTGGGTTTGTTCTCAGCCTCGTCGAGGTTCAAAGGCTTGTAAAGATACTCATTGACGAAGTGATACTGTGAACTCTTCTTGCACGTGATATCTCCATTAGGCGGCATGCAAATCAAATGCACCTAAATCACAATTAATATTGAATTTAAAGTGCTTGTATTGTATATTGTACAATATTGATATTGCTGATATACAATATTGCTGATCTTTTAGCTAATAATTTGCCGAAGGAGCAATAAAATTTTATTATTATTCATAATGGCCAATGTCTATTTCGCTTCGATGCTCGTCAATATAATTTTCAGCCTCGTTGCGTCATGGATTGAGGGGAAAAAAAAAAATAAATAAATAAATAAATAGCATATCGAAACAATTGCACGCGTACTTTTAACCATCAGTTAAGCGATAACTCACAATCCTATTATCGATCTCACCTGGTGGAAAGTGAATCCCTCGGGGCAAATCCACGAGTGCTTGGCATTGTCTTGGCAGTAGTGGAATACCTCGCAATTAAGTTCCTCGTCGGCATAATAACCCGTTTGTTTTCCAACGCAGTCGAACTTACTTTGGGGCAACAAAAGGCTCAGACGATCGGGCTCGTCCTTCTCCTCCTCCAATTCTTCCTCGAGCTTCAATCACGATAATTTTAGTCTCCTTTTTTTTTTTTATTCTGTGTGTCTTTGGTGTATGGGTAAGAGGAGTTTTGCGAGATAATGCGAAGGTGTTTACTTTATATTTTACCTGACCGTTCTTCGTGAATTGCTGAGGCCCCACGCGAATCGGGCCGCGCTGCTGAGAAATTCTCACGGGCGTTTGGTGCTGGAACTCGCGAGATGCGTCGATCGAAGCCGATGGCTTTCTATAGAGCTGTAATTATTGAATAAAATCAGTTGCCGCGCTTTCGCAACACCGCCGAGCTTCCCGGCGCGCCAAAGTGCATTGGCACAAGGCTCGCCGATAAGCGAAGTGCTCGGAACAAAAGTGGCGAGCCTTGCCGTTCGTTAATATCCAGCGCTCAGCCCGCGAGAAAAAAACAACATCGATTAACAACAGCGAGTCCATTGACCAAGGGCTTCGAGTCCCACTCGCCCTTTTTATAATATAAAATGAGTGAGGAATTACTCGGCAAATGCCATCTTTTTACGCGCCACCCACCAACCACAACGGCAATAATATTTCTCCTCCCCGCTGGCATTTGTCCCTCAATAAAAAAACGCTGCATTCTTCGATAAAAAGAAAGTCCAGCGTGAGGCCGATAGCGCAGGATATCGATTGTAAACGTCGGCGGAGGGATATCGAACGACCTCTCGGCCCCTTCGTATCCTCGAGAGCGAGAGCTCACCTGCTGCGCCGAGCCGGAATTGCGATAAATGGGAGTCGGGGAAGGCGTCGGCGTCACGGCATTGTCCTCGTAGCTATTGTCGCGGTAACCGGCCGAGCCGCTGAAGCTGCTGTAGAGGGGCCCGAGGCTGGACTTGCTCGGGTAGGCGACGGACCGGGGCTCGATGCCGTCGTACTGGCCGACGACCGCCGAGGCCAAGCACACCGCCAGCCACAGCCAATACATCATTGTCCAAGGGCTGTATCGCCTATCCCAGAGAGAGACACAAACAGTTATACACACACATGCACATATACATACTCATACACATACCCATATACATACACATATACATAAATATATATACATATACATATATATAAATATATATATAGAAGGAGAAAGAGAGAGGGGGGGAGAGGGTGATTGATTGTTTGCGATTGTTAATGGCGAGTTTTCCTGGGGCACGGCAATGGAACGGCGAGGACGTGCTTTTGGACCTCGCGTGTTGTATTTTTCTTGAGACTTTCACGGGCAAGTGTGACGACCTGCACGCACGTGATTCTCGTTAGCTCGTCGATTAAAAAGTAGTGATTGCGCATTGACAATTGGTTTGCATAAATTGAAAAGTAAAAAGAAATAATGTGAAATGGGGCTAGAAGCATAGGATATTTATCCTTTCTACCGATCCCTCAACGAAATAAGAATAAGTATCCCTTTTTTGGGATGAAGAGTTAAGTGCATCGTCTCAATGATCCTATGCACGCCGTTGATCTACACGGGCAAGATGAATTTAATTTTTTAATGACCGGATAAGACAATGAGCCACTCTTTAGAATGAGATCAATTGATGCTAATGCAAAGTTATATAGCTGATGAACTCGAGGAATTCCACGTTGAAACTACACTTTCGTTTATTTGCAGCTTAATCTTGAGATTTCATCCTCATGGATATGGGAAATGTGGCATTGTTGCTTAGCTGTCGAGGCACAATAAAGTAAATGTGCTTCCTCGCACGCTCGTAATGCTCAACTCGGCTGCTATAAAAAGTGAAGCCCAGCCAATATATCTAAATGTATCATTATATATCTTCCTTGAAAACGTTAAATTGTCAAAGGATTTTTATAAGTCTTTTCTAAAAGGCTTTCCAAACTCGGCGTTCGCATTAAAATTTCTAATTTTAAATGAGTCTTGGCGTTTATGTGCGCATTTTTGCCGGCGACCTAGAACTCGCAAGAATTGTCTTGGTGAAACGAGTGGTGAAGAGCATCTAGACTCTCCAAGATAAATGTTTGTGCTTTGTAAAAGGCTCTACGTAGCATGTCACTTTGATTCCATTACTAAAGCATGAAAAGGAGAATGGAAATTCAGCACATAGTCGCTGCTAAATGATAATCTTTATTAAATTCACGCGCGTCATTGGCTTAATTTTGCGTTTTTAATGTACGTATGTAATAAACGAAGCTTTTTCCTCTTTTCTTCCCTCCCCCCCTCAATCTATCGTATGCATTTGTAGATTAGGTCTCGGTTTTTAATAAGTTGGGCCTATGAAAGCATACGTAAAAACCAAAAAATAAAAGAATTATGACAAGACTGATGAATATTATAATAATGCTAAGTGTAACTGGGTTAACTTTCTTTTTCATTATTAAAAAAAAAAAAAAACAGGTTAAAATGAAAATAATATTAACATTTAAATTACTAGGCGCAATAAGAATTGAAGAGAGAGAGAGAGAGAGAGAATAAAAAATTGTTTTAAATTATCTTAATAATGCCTTAAATCATATCGGAAATAAAGCTGGAACATAAATTTCATAGGATCATATAAATTTCTACTCTTCGTAAAAATAATTTAAATTATCATTTCACCGGACACACGATATTACGGCGAATATAAATCTTGGCATTGAATTGAAAGCATGCATTTACATATCATTAGTCGCGTTGCTAATTTCAGTCATACATTTTCACTCGCTCCTGCTAACAAACGCGATATTAAAAGCATTAACGCACATGCAAATAGAGCGAATTATTGTGCGTGGCGTCTTGAAATAGAAATTTCATTGCACAATGCGCTCGCGATCGATTTTCTTTCATTTGCCACTCGAATAGTAAGATAATTGACTCTGCAGCCAACACTTTCTATGTATCGCTGGTTCCACACTGCAGTTTTACGCTCCGCCGTTGAGAGAAATCAGTTCATATTTCTGCTTATCTGTGAAAATATTGTCTTGCACTAGGCATTTAAGAGCGGCCACAGAGACTCGACGCTAACGTGTATTTTTTCTTCTCTTTTTTTTGGCTAATATCGTGGCAATCGCGCGCTCTTATCAATAGCAGCAACGTAATAATATTCATAAATAACGAGATAGAGAGGGAGTGAGAGAGAAATAACAGACTGAATTCTATCGATTGTGGCTGTTTGTCTCTTTAAATTTTCGTGCGTGAGAAATAGTAATTTATTGACGCAGTATACACTGCGGCCTCCTGCCCATTGAAGCTCAACCCAAGAAAAGATCGAAAGTGATACGCGTGATTCACGAAAACAAATCTTATCGGGCGGCGATGGTTCAGTGAGCATGTTTACGTGTCTGTTGCCCCGACAACAAAAAATTCTCTTGTAGATTACGTTCTAACTCGTTTATTCCAGAAGGTTTTTAATCTCGGAGAGAGGGAGAGAGAGAGAGCGATATTTTAAGGCTCCGTAAGCACATGAATCCGTGGAAAGCGTGTTAACTTTCTACGACATGCGTTTAAAGTCGGACGCACGAGTTGCGCAGGTCGAATGAAGCGCATCCATAACAATAAAGCTTTGGTGAATGATAACGGTGATATGGAAGTGTCGAGCGGTGAAATGAAAAATTCAGGGTCTTGCGCAGTGCGTATAATTAACAGCAGCATAGAGTAAAATTATCACGGACTTGAGACGCTAATGTCACAGGACGTCGAGGATTTACGTGAGATATATTTCGTAAATAAGAATTTTAAATCAACGAGTCACCATTTCATTGTTAATTAGAGGAACTGCAATGGATGAATAAATTGCCTGCTAATATAAATTGCTTCACTTACAGCTTACTCACAGCCTTTAATTTCCAAGCAATAATAAGCTGATGGTAGTAATTTTATCAGTTTTTGACAAAATCTCTAGCAATATTTTATAAACTCCGAGACTCGGCCTATATTTAAATATTTAAAGTTATCTCATATTTTTTACTTGCATTAAATTTTACTTCACAATTCATTTCTATTGTTTACCATACGATTATTATTGAAAATTGGTAGTGGAGTTTATGTTACCTAAAATTCCATACTCGATAGCTCCTCAGCACAATGTCTAAGTTTGCTTTAACAATAAAAATATAATTACACAATTTTTTTTCTTTTCAAACGCCGACATTTTTCCGGCAATTATTTATTATTCAAAAAAAAAAAAAGTATTCGATCAACTTCTCGCGGAACGTAAACTGGCTTAATCAATTTATATAATCAATGCCATGGATACTTAATATTTCGCACAATGTGAATTCGCGTACTTGTTACATATGAAATGGCAACAATATACCAATATTATCGACTCGTTAAATAAAATCACCGTTACATAATTATGAAATGAAATATATCCTGTATTAGTTGAGCATTACACCTTTCTATTGGCGATTTAATTACCTGGACTTTTCAATGATATTTTGTTTCTTTCGTTAGCACCTAAATTATTATTTCCATTCCCAATACAAGAATACACATTAAGCGCGAATTATCGATTAATTCAAATTACGCGCAAGACGGTTTTTTCAACTGCCGCCTATTTTTAGACTTATATCTCAATAAACAGCCATATCAGTTATCATTCATTTAACGTTTCAATTAACGCAATAAAACAGTCATTACTGTTTCATTATAAGCACAGAAAAGGGATCGATTGGCAAAAAACACTTTATCGCGGATGATTTGTCTGGCGTTGCACTGGATTTATGCGCGTGCACTGAATGTGCATACAATTAGCATGGCATTTAGATAATTGCTACAACGCTAAAACAAAACGACCCGTAATATTTACTCGGACGGCCATTATTTAATAAGCCATTATACTTTACGAATGACTTGGAGCGCATGATCATTCATTAGCTCGGCTGTCACTTCAAATGACATTAGAAAGTACGAAAAATCAAGGCGACGAGCCGATTGGGTTCGGATCGGAAGGAAAGACTAAAAAGAAATGTTGGAGTGTTTCGAAATTCGCGCTCACGAGAAACCTGGTCACGCTCAAATGGCCGGCTCGTATTAATCGTAGGATAAGTGAGGCTACGTGAGTCCAGCGTCCGTGTGATTTCTGTCGAAATCGCGGCTGCGGTGGCAATATTTCCCGATGGCTTACTGCATTTCGACCTCCTCCACCAATACACACACACACGCGAACGCGCACGCGAACCCACGCACATATGCAGCGTAGAGATAGGGATTCAAACAGCAGGTGCTTTGCACGAAATAATGCTTAAAACGTTCAACTAGCGGCTGCAAAATTCCGTAAAATTGGCTACTTTCATAGTCACTTTTGACCTACGACTGACTGCACCTACTGTTTTCCTAAAGATTATTTAATTGTGAACATTTTCTTATTCACAATCTTCAAGAGCAACACCTCTACATTTGTCTATAATAAGAAATCACAGCTACATATTCTCAATCCTGCTTTTAACCCTAACAAACGAACAATTATAAAATTCGTATTCACATATATATATAAACAATATTACATATATAATCGATTGTTGTATATGACTAGAGTCGTTTGCATTGCGAATAGAAAAATTTAGCATAAATACTTTTATTACACAAAGTAACTTGTATTTTATTTAGCAATTTATATTAATTGGAAAACACATTTCATTGTTTGCTTGTTGAGATTTTTTTCAGATTAATCCAAGAAGCGTTCGAAAATACTCTCTAGAGCTTGTCAAGACAATAGTTTTTCAAAGGTAATTTCATTAAACATTGATGATTTTAATTATATAGATTAGAGATAATTTCGAAGGAAATTATTATTTACATTAAATTCACATTAGAAGCAAGAGAGGGACCTTTTACATTTCACTAAAAATTTTTCATATCCAATTACATGGAAATTCCCTTCCATTATTACCCACAGAGCTGACTATTTTCAAAAGCAACCCAAGCCCATCATTTATTATTACAACAATAAATGACGCCTTTATTTACGCACACAAATTATCAACTACTGTTCGAATCAAATTCCTTATAATGGCAGTAGTAGTAGTAGTAGTAGTAGTAGTAGTAGTAGTACACGTATAAAATGTCGAAATTATAGCCACTGAAATGAGAAAGTTGGCTGATTTTATCCCTACTGAAAGGCGAAAGTTTACATTGCAAGATTTACATGCTGATCGTACATAAAAAAAATCCTCGACTAAACTCATCTTGAGTATATAGATTAGATGTAAGTAGAATCCATTGGTGTTTGAGAATTTTTTGGATTTTTATATTCTCAAGAGTATTATTATTATCAATGTGTATCACTGCTTTTTTTCTCAGACTTTTTCTAATTGGTTATGAAATACACTTTTTTTTTACCCGCACAATGACAATAATGGTCATGTACGTGTACAAGATTGAAGTTGAGTGAGCTACTTATTGTTTAACAAACTAAACAACTTGCAATTAACTTTCATTTGGCGAATTTATCAGTATTCACGCAACAGTGGTCGATAATCTTTAGCGCAAAACAATTCCTATTGCAATACTAAAATATATTATATAATTATTTTCCTCCCCAATAACGAGCAAATGTTGATAATTCTATTGATAAAACTATATTATTTAATAAATATAATGCTTGTAAATAAGGGTATAAGGCTTGTAATATAATGCTTCGGTGCGCTGAATAAGCACGTATCGAAAACTTGGAGGCTTAACTGTGAAAATGAAGTCTCCGGTGGGGCGCGAGAGACGGAGAAGAGAGAAAAGCGCTGAAATAATCACCGCACGCCGCATAAAATTATTATTGTATTCAAAAGAGGCTAACGGGAGGTGCGCTCAACAAAGTGTCCTGTCACGTACAATGGTGGCGGCCACTTAGCCGGTGGCTTTATAGCCGAGAACTTGCATTCCCTTGCATTCACGTGATCAATGAGTCGGCAAGATGCATCCAGCACCTGCGGCTGCGCAGATTCGCAGATTGCTCGGTAAGTCAATCGATTTGAGCTTACGTCGTTAACTTCCCCCACCACCCCGCC
>JAPYYT010000491.1:0-48179 GCA_030522565.1 Ceratosolen corneri
CGGTCGGCGACTGACGGCCCGGGATCCCATTGGCCCGGAGGAGCCGAGCCCCTGCGCCCCATTGGCCACGGCGCCGCAGCCCGCGGCGCATGATCGCCGCCGCGTGCGTCCGAGAGGGAGTCCTCGGGCCGCAGCGGGGCTCGCCGAGTCGCCGCTACCGCCGCCGCCGCCAGGAGCCTCATTCCGCATTCGCGCGGCTCTCGTGCTTCTCGTGCCTCTCGTGCCTCTCGTGCCTCTCGTGCCTCTCGTGGCTCTCCTGGCTCTCCAAGTTCTGCCTGCCTCTCTCACTCACTCTCTCTCACTCTCTCTCTCTCTCTCTCTCGTTCGCGCCCTTTTCGCACTCCCCCTTTTCACGCAAGCACCTGCGACCGCAGCTGCACCTGCACGCATCCAGCGGCGCTTAACTCTCGCTCGCAGCGTTCGTCGACACCGGTGGCCCGCTCAATGGATCAAGCTTCGGCTCCGCTCTCACCGCCGGCCTCGCCACAGCTTAAGCAGCTTCACGTGAGTATCCGCGAGCTCGGACCCACACAGACTCCTCGCGCCCTCCCCCGCCCCCGGAACTTCCTGTGGCGCTCGAACTTGGCGCCCACCAGCTCAGCCTCTTACCTGCCCAAGCGCCGCTCAATCACAATTGTTATTAGCGCACCGGTTATTGAGCTTTCGAAACGCGCCTTTAATTTGCCCCTTTAATTTGCCCCTTTAATTTGCCTCTTTAATTTAGCTTTGGACGTCGTGTCGTCACGTCGTGATGCCAAGTGCGCTCGATATATGGCCTTGCGAAGCTCGACGCTTTCATTTTGAGATTGAGTCGAGGCTGCTCAATAATAATGCCGAGCCTTATGCTCGAGCGTCGTCGCCTATATCGTGTAGGATCGTTAATTAGCTCGTCGTCGGCCGCGTGGTAAGAGCTACGAAAGACTCCTCATCCATCTCGCGCTCGGCCCAATTTTGTCGTGCCAAGCGCTAAATGCGCCAAATGCGCCAAATGGGCTAAATGGGCTAAATTTCGCATTGGACAGAGCAGGGTAGAGAGCGCGTGCGGTGACAGTTTGATGAAAAGCCTGAAAGTTCGCAGAGTTTAATTGGCGTACGTAACGCGGCACGACTGCCACTCTCGACGGCTTATTAACGAGACTTTGCTTTCTGGCCCTCGTCTGGGGCGGGTTGGGAGGGATAACGCGAGGTCTTTTGCGTCAATTAGCGGACGTTGAGGCCTCGTCCATTCGGAGGATGGGAATGGAGAAAGCGAGAGGGAGAGGGACTTTTGGGCGGTAGTGAGGTAGTGAGACCGGGCGCTCTAAGAAGGGGAGGAGGAGGTAGAGGAGGAGGAGGAGGATGATGATCTTGAAATTAACGGGGTGCTCTTGTGTTGCGTTTGGCAGGTCGTCGAGCCCCTTCAGTCGACGTTCAGCGTAGCGGCTCTGCTTGGTGAAAAGCTCCAGGATGTCGGCAGGAATGTCCCAGGGCCATGTAAGCTCGGCAACGAGCGCGTGGCCCTGCCACCCACGCCCCAGCCGTCGGACTCCGAAGAGGAAGATCAGCCGCCGTGGAAGCGGCAGTGCCTCGAGCTCAACAACAAGGTGAGGAAAGGGAAGTGCGGGAGCGCGCCCCGATAAGCCAAGCGCTTCCGGTCAACTTCCGCTCGCACGTAGCAGCGCACATACCCGCGCACGTGTAAATACATTTATAAATATGCCGAGGAGCACATTGCCGCCTCGATGCCCGTTCGTTGTAAAACTACGTGGGCACACGAGCTCAGTGTGATTTGTTTTGCTCTCGGTCGCGTGCTCGTCACTTTTTCACCACCTGGCTTATCCCATACCGAGCCGCTGCTTCTCGGGCAAAAAATCCTTGTTTATACCAAACTCCCGTAAAGACTGGGCGTCCGACGAGCATCGGTATGCAAGTTTTTTTTAGCCCTCGCGGCAGACGCTAAGATTACAGTCGCGTAAAAATAGATTGGCCGAGTAACGCTCGCGCTCGCCAGCAAATGCAAATAGTAGCAGCCGCGGTAATAACAACAACAACAACAACAACAACAACAACGATCATAATAATGACGTTGATGTTGTTGATGATGATGTTGATGATGATGATGATGAACAACAACAATAACAATGCAGATAAAGATTGCGATAAGGAGATGGTATTTGGCAAAGGCAACGAATCGTCGATGCTCGTGTTGTCGAGTTGCCACCTAGAAAAAGACAAGGCCATCCGCTGTTACGTCAGCGGGTGTAGTAGGCGGGTGTAGTAGCATTGGCCCGGAATGCATCGCATTGATTCAACAACGATTGCTATTATTATTTTTCAGCAGCAGCAAACGCAGCGTCTCGATGGGGCGGTGGGACGCGAGCCCCCAGCGATCCCGGAAGCGGTCGCCCGGGTCTCCGTCATTATGCGAGCGAACCGTGACGGCACCTGCAGTCCGGCCAATATAACTGCTGCCCGCGGACCCGCCCTCACTACGCCCAAGACAGCGACGTCGAAGCCAAGGACCGACTCGCTCGACTACTACATGAACTCCTCCGAGAATATACTCAAGAGCCTCAAGTTCAAGATGTGCCTGCGCAAAGAGCAGATTATCGTCAACAATAAGAACACCGATCGTGAATTTGGCTCCGACTTGCCCGAAAGCTCCGCCAGCCCCAATACCAACAACGGTAACGAACGCATCAGCCACATCCACGACCGCGACCACGACCGTGACCACGACCGCGACCACGACCACAATCATAATCATAGTCACAATTACAATCACAATCAGCACCAGAACAACGACAACCGCTGCGGCGCTACAGCGAGTCTGGCTAGCGGGGCTCCTCCAATGCCAATGGTGGTGCAGCAGCCGAAGCAGCTCCTGCCCCTGGCGCCAAAGCCCGCCCCGATCGTCGTCACCGGCCTCCTGAGCTCCTCGCTCGTCCTGCCACGCACGCCCTTGCTCCTCGTGGCAGCCGGGGGGGCCACGGGCGTCGGCAGCGGCACGAGCTCCTCCTCCCGGCCCACCCCGGGCCCCTCGCCCGTCGAGTTCTCGGCCCGTCGACGCGTCTACGAGTGCGAGTACCCGGGCTGCGGCAAAAACTATTTCAAGTCCTCGCACCTCAAGGCCCACACGCGTACCCACACCGGCGAGCGCCCCTTCCCCTGCCCCTACGAGGACTGCGCCCGCAGGTTCTCGCGAAGCGACGAGCTCTCGAGGCACAAGCGCACCCACACCGGCGAGAAGAAATTCGCCTGCGTCGTCTGCCAGCGGCGCTTCATGCGCAGCGACCACCTCGCCAAGCACGTAAAGAGGCACGCGAGGGATCGCAGCACGAGCCTCGCCACCTCGGCCTCGGCCCTCACCCAGGTCGCCGGCCCCACGGCGGCGCCCCTCCGACTCAGCCTCCTGCCCCTCATCGCCCCCAAGGCCCCCCAGCACCAGCACCAGCACCAGCTCCAGCACCAACACCAACACCAGCAACGAACACTCGTTGCGTGAGATAAAGAGGAGCCGCCGCCGCCGACGCCGACGCGTGACGCGCGCTTATAGAGCCGACGAGGAGGTGAAGTAGCGAGTGCGCTTGGGCTCCCTATCTCGCCTATGATGATGACGTTTCACTTCCGTGACGCGTTGGAGGCCGTCTCGTTGGGAGAAGACGAGAGAGAAACTCGGTCGCGAAGCGACTTTTGAGCGGCCGAGAGCACGAGCCACGCCGACTCGGTTGCGGGAGTCGCGTGCGCCACTCGTTGGGGAAAAAAACATGTACCTAAGTGTGTCTGTGATTCTGCAGTGATGAGGCCTCGCGCGCCCATACCATTGCATACATATTTTAACGACAAACGCGAGACGAAGTTTATATTTATTTTTTTTTTTTTCTCTCTCTCTCTGCTGACGCTTCATCGCGCCCATACTCTCGCGAAGCTGGCCGGAGAGAGAAGATGCCTTGTCCATTTGCATTTTTCGCTAGGCAACCTGACGGGGATTTAATACACGAGGTGACAATATTTCGTTGAGCCATGAGGATGTGTGGGAGGCGAGCGAGGATGCTGCCAGTAAGATTTCAAGTCGAAAGTGCTGCTGCGTGTTTGCGTGTACGTAATGACGATGTGCGGGACAATGTGTGCATTCGTTGCTGACGAGTTGTCGACTGATAGACATTGCGAGGGCCGTTTGGCCATTTGGTCGGACGCTGGTGATTGGCGAGGCATGGCCAACCGATTGCTCGTGCGTCCTCTCCACGGCATACGAGTTCCACATTGATATTGTGAGCTTTGTTAGGAGCCGATCGGCTCGGCGATACTACGATGAACTAGAAATGACGAATCGGGGGTCGTCGGACTAGCCGCGAAGCACCCACGATTTGTGTCGTTGTGGTAAGCTGCTGTCCCATGGGACTGTTCAGTAAGAGAGTGGGACTGATGGGTAGTGTGGGGTCATCTGGATGCTGGCGAGGCTTGTTGATTGGGATTTCGTTGAGGCAGGCGTTTCCTCGTGGTCGGGAAAATCGAAGGAATGCCGTAAAAGGAATATTGTCGAATTTACGCTTGCTCGACTCTGCCATTACAAGCTCAACTGTTTCCTCCGACTCTGCCAATAGACTTCGTGCCCATTCGGCCAACTTTGTTATTATCTTCGTTATCGCCAATCTAAGCATCTGGACAGCGTGACGCTCCTCGGCAGTGCAGTTCGCCAATTGCCGAGCATCTTCGATTTTGTGTTTTTTTTTATTATATATATTGTTGTTATGCGGTATAAACTTTGTACAATTTGGTTGGATAATCAATTTATGTAAATATTACAAGTGCTTGACAGTCGCGAGTATAAGTACAGCAAAATGGTTTGAAAAAATCTTACATTTCTGCGCATGTACTCGAGCACAATATCTAATCAAGGCATTAAATGATCTTGAATTGTTTTGTAAATGACGATTTGTTTATTTTCATTACCCTACAATCTTCCTGAAACACATAGGCGTGCGCGTTTATACCTACGTGCATACGCACGCACGCATACATTTTCTTACAATTTTACTGGATAGTCGGTATTTGCTCATTAGCATAAATAAGCATAAACGGAGGATTACAATAGGAAAATTTTTGGGCGAAATATTGATTTTACGTATCAATTACGCTCGCCAGATTTCTGATCATAAATGTTGGTGATTTTGAAAATTTAAAGGAAAAAAATCAAGCATACAAAAAACAGTTTACTGCCAACGATTAATGTTTGCACTTATTTTCAATAATACTGGACACAATATTATTGAGACTATAATAAGTGAAACAACGTTTAAATACTTAAAAAATTGAGAAATTTGCAAAGTCGGCAATTAATAATATTAAACGAAATTCCCTAATTTAACGAATCGGTTGTTTTTTCATTTAAATTTCTAGTACTTGATAATGGACAATGTCGATATTATTAAATATAAAAATGCACGTTAAAAATTGTATTTACTTTAAACAAATTTATGTTTCAAATTCAAAGTGGAGATAGTTGTAAGGATAAGCAAAGTAAAATATTTCGTTAAATGAGAATACATTCAAGCTTGAAAATAAATATCAATATAAAAAGAAGAATTGCTTATGTGTTAAAGATTACAAAATCTTGTAGTTCGATGTTGTTGTTGTTGTTTTGTTTATTTATCTAATAGTTATTTTAATAAAAATGATAGAATGCGATTAATAATGGTTATTCTAGAAGTTATATATCGCGCACGAGAAAGAGAAACAATGATCGTGTAGACACACTTGTATTAAACAGTGTAACATCGCGCTTTTAATCAGCCAATTGAAAAATTATTGCATAACAATTATTATTCCCATTTAGTCAAATAGAAAAATTACTTAACACATCTAGATTAAGATAAGTCCATGTTAAGATTATTTTTATCGCATAACAAATGGATGAACTATATTTATCTTTTATTGAAGTAACTTACGAATGTTTAGATACATCTTATAATCATATTAATCAAATATTGTGTGTCGTATATTTACTTCATAAATATAAAAATCTTGACAGGTTTGGCGCGCTCGTAGAAATCATTAAAAAAAAAGAAAAAAGAAAAAAAAAATGCACACCCGCAAACCTTTTACACACTTCTCTTCTATTATATCATTAATGCTATTTTAAGATAACATTTAGCGTGAAATGAAAAAATTCACTCCCGACTCAATTAATTCAAAATAAATATGATTATGAATTGTTCGGCTAATAAATCATTGAATGTACTCGCGATAAAATTGATTTCTATTCAGTTTTCGAATTAATTAGAATCAACGCAGCAAATCAACCAATAGTAATAAAATATTTGTGCTCACCGACTTTATTTGCGCAAGCAGCATAATTCCAACTAGATCAAATAATAGAAATTTCTGATTTTAATTTATTGTACATTTGACACATTGTTTCTAACTATATACGACTTTTTTTCTTTATACTGTTTGTTTTGTCAGTTTTGTGTAGAAAGTATTGTCCGTTACAAGTATTGCGAGTGAGTATTATCGCGAAGAGCAAAGAAGCGAATGGAAATGCCTAGGAAAGGAAATTGGAAACGCGCAAAAGTTTATATTTGCCTCGTAACATTTGAAGCGCGCGCTCTTAAGTACACTTGCAAGTAAGTCATGATTAATTGCCGTCGTGAAATCATTGCCGTCAATACCGCGGCCCTCTTCATACGAAACCAAATTCAATATTTGCCGTATTTTGTATAAAACCGATGAACTTAAGTGATAACAAAAAAAAAAAAATGCCCTCCTATCGATCATCGATCGCTGTGTACTTTGGCCAATTGTCAAAATTAATAATAGACGGCTCGTAGCATAAGAGCGTAATTATTCAAATGAGGAGCAAGTATTATGCGTCGCCGGAGCTCAAACTGGGAAATTATCAATCGTTACAGCGGCCGGCCTGCGCTTGTTTACATTCGCGAATTTCGTCAGTACGTAGTCTTTGCCGATATAAACGCAAGTGCATAAAAATGCAAATGCACGTCATACCGATGAAACATCAAATGAATATTCAACGAGACTGGGGCTCCGGTTAATTGCATCGTGGAGCCCGACGATCCCCCGACAGAAAGGACAAAAGAGAGCGACGTCCTTGCGCGCGAATTCGGGCCGTCTGGAAAAACAAGCCGCCGTCGGCGACGACGGCGAGGGTGACGGCTACGCCGCCCACGCCTACGCCACTCACACATCGTCACGACTGCGGCATCATCGGCTGCGCACGTGAACGCGGCCTGATGCTCCCCGCGCCACTGCCTAAGGCGTCGCGCTCCACATTTGCGTTTATAAATAAAGTCGAGCCTGTGGAGCCAACGCGACGCTCTCCCGCGTCCCTGCTGTCGCCTCCGCCGTGACCGCCGCCACCACCGCCGCCACCGCCGTGACCACCGCCGTGACCACCGCCGCCGCCGCCGCCGCCCGCGCCCCCGCCATTCGTCCAGAGGCCGCGTAGGCGCGAGCCAGGAAGAAGCGACAAGTGCGCGCGAGCACGTGGCCAGACGATTATAAATAGAGGAGAGGGCGCCGGGAAACTTTTCGGACAAGCCCGTCGTCAAGTTGCCCACCCCATCTCCTCCTTCCCTCGGAGCGTACCAAGCACTCGAGCGTCGCTGCAAAAGTTTCCATCGTGCCGACACACGAGTTCGGGCTTTGTTTTGACGCGACAGGCCTACCCGATCGACACGAGGCCTCGGTGGTATCTTGTCGCATCGCGCGCTCGCTCCTGAATTAAATCAACTGGAATAGGGACAAAGCTGCCCAAGACCAAGAAAAGATCGAATATTTTGGATTCGGGCAATTGTTGGTCGGGAGAGAGAATGGCGGCGAACGAGGGCCAAAGTCATATGGCACGGCTACGTGCAACTATAATTAATTGGCTTGGCATTCGTTCGCCAATGAGAAGTGGCTTGCAGTCGCACCGATTGGTTTTTCGGGCGGAACAAGGCGAGGCCGATCTGATGCAAAACCACGGCTGGCGATTACGATCGTCGATGACGATTCGTCGGGAAAGGCTCCGGCCACGGATTTCCCTGTGGCGCGTCCGGGGCGCCCTGCTCATTAGCATCTCGCGAAACAAGCGGACTTTGTTGCATCAGCCAAGGACCGCGACGATCGCAAGGTGAACGCGAATCGGAACCGGTAGATGATGTAAAATCGCTGCCGATTGCCAGTTTTGCGGATCTCCGCGGTACCTGCGACGTAATTTCTACTGTCCTGGATATCGTCGTCGGGGCGCGGCACCTCGGGCGCCTCGGCGATTGCAAATATTTGTTGGACTTGAGCTCGGCGCTTCGTGAGCTATTGCAATGACGGCTATTGACTCGAGAGTCGTGTAAGAGCCGAATCTTTCCGCTTGCGACAATGAGTAAACGTTTGCCATTAAAGCTAAGAGGCGTGTGTTGTGCTGGTGGGTTATGCCATCGGCTTTGGACCCACGGTTATACGATGTAATTTATTGCCCGACGGATTGCGTGCTTACATCGATCGAGTATTATCTTGATAAACTGGGGAGGGAGGGAGTATGCGCACGTTTGTCTGTATTCAGGCTCGCATTTATTCGCAAAAGTTAATGGAAATAGCTGGAGGCTCGCTAAGATTAGGCTTCGAGCTCGCTAATTACGATCTCGATGCAGCACTATCCAAAACTGCTCTAATATTGCACTTTAGGGATGATTTTTATTTCGTGGCAAGTACTATTTTCAAGATTCAAGTAATTTATGCAACTGATTGCCCTCGACGGACTTGCGCGGGTTTGCAACATACCATATTACATATTACCGACTCGTTGATTGACATTTTCACGTTTGAATCTTTCAATTAATACTAATCGATTACAACGGGAAGTTTAAAAAAAAAGAGATACAAGATTACGGGAAAGATTAGCAATTTGAAAATTCTCGACGAACTGTAATATGTAATGTACCGAAGAAAATGTATCGCTTTGACTTTCAGAAGCAGAAATACCTCGTTTTATTTTCGGATTGGAATCCAGATATTTAGACAGTTGTTATTTGTATTAATCCGTTAAAAGTTTATTATAAAAATTATTATCCTCTCGGTCACATAGCTTGTAGTCTAGACTATTCGAAAAGCACAGCAGAGATTCTTCGAATGACAATGCATTATAGAAATATAAGTGAAACTGATTGAAGAAAAAAAAAAAAGAAAATGCTACTTTTTATTAATTGCATCCATATAATCAAATACACTTGAATGTCTTTAAAAAATATTTAAGTAATTGGCATTCGCGTGCTTCAATTTATTGCTCGTCAAATGTAATAAACAGAATGTCTCGCATATTTATTTAACATTAGTCGCCACTTGTCAATTATTCCTTATATTTGAGTCGTCGATGAAAATAAAAATACATCTTGAACTTTAATATCAATTGCATATAATCTGATCTTAATTATTGAGAATCGATGGATGCTCAATGCACTTACGACATGTATGAAATTCAGAAATTGTAGTTTTAGTAATTTGACTTGGATTTTGTAAAAAAAAGTAATTCCTACTTCTTAGTTCAAAATGAATTTTTATTTCACATTTACGTATTAAAAACTACATTTTGAAATATCGATATTCTTTCTTTTTTAACACCGATTATTAGTCCTCTTTTTTTCTTCGCAATAATTACAAAAATAATTCTCACAATAATGAAATGATTTTAAATAAATGAAAAAAAAAAATTCAATTATTAATATATACTATTAGTTGCTTAAACCAAACTCTTCAAGCACGAATGTATTAAAAATCTTAATGTACTATGAAAATTAATTTGTATCCTTGGTAAAATAAAGATACAACATAAAGCATACAAAATAAAGATATATAACAAAAACAATATATAAACTTTTTATACGTTCACAAACGAAACACAGATATGATGGTGCAGATGTTGGTGCACAAGTGTACAGTAAATTCAGATTTTTCTTTCCAAGAATTATTTTTATAAAATTATATTATTTTTCATTGAATTGTCTCAATTGGTATTTTTATAAACATTTGAATTCTTGTAGTAATGAGCATATGCTAATGATTGTATCGAAAGAAACTTGCATAATTAGCAATACCACAACATTGCATCAACCTGTAAAGTATTTATAAATTTGATTCCATTTATTTCAAAAATTAAATTAATAGAAATGATTATTCATGCAAACTGAAGTATTTATTTGTATCCTTTTGCATTTCGTTTTTACCAGTCGAGGAAAGTTTTAAAATTCATGATATATTCGGAAAAGTTTAATATCTTGGATACATTTGTATTAAATTCAATTATTGCCAAAATTGATTACGACTTCAATTCTAAAGTAATAAAATTAACAAAGACGATCGTTCGTTATTAACCAATGCATAGAACACTTTATTATATACATACTTCAAAATATATATATTCAAGCCCATAATATTAAGATTTTTTGCTTAATAAGGCAATCTTTATTTATTATTGATTTACGGCAATCCACTTAGTTTATTGTAAATAATAATTTTCGTTCGTTTACTTTTAACTTCTTTAATATTTGTCTGTACGATAGTTTTTTTTCCATCCGTTGATATATTTTCGTACAAAAATATAAATGAATAATGATTATTGTGTATTTCTGTAGGTATGTACGTATGTATCTATATATATTTAACTTTTTTTTTTATTTTTTTTTCTATCAAAACTAATATAAATCACTATAAAAATTTAAGATAAATTTATATATAAAAATACTTATTTTATAGTATAAATATCTAAAATCCAATTGATCGAAGTGTGTAAAGCTTTAAACAAAACAAAATGTACGATTAAAGAAATTTAAAAAAAAAATTCATTTTTTTACTTTTCGTTGAATTTGTCGAATTACTTGGTATTTGTTGTTTTACATGCTCTTACACTTTTATCAATTGCTTCTCAGAGAAATTATTATTGACCTTTGAGAAATGCTTGAAAGTAATTTAGTTTATTATAAAATTTCAATAAAAACAAACCCACACCAATTTACTTTTTTATCCGAATATCTTATACTATTCACAGAACGAATAATTTAATCGAAAAGCTAGACATTAATTTGGGCATTGTTTTAAAGTCGGCACACGTCATATATATATATATATATGTTACATTAATGCATTGTTCTAATTACAACGTTGAATTATTTCAAAAATTAAATCAGAAAGGTAAATGCGCAAAACCAATAAAATCGGCCGGTCATACAAGCCCCAACCTTGTCCGATTTTAATCCGAGCTGCAACGTTCAAAACACGCAATCAAACTTAAAGATTGCATCAAGCTTCGTCTGTGGGTTGCTTTCAAAGATACCCAATGCCAAGACAAGAACGCTAATAACGATAAAAGCACCAGATTTGTAGTCATAAATTTATCGTTCTTTTTTTTTCTCTCTCTCTACTGCATAACGTATTCTTAATTAAAATAATCATTAATATTCAAATAGTCATGTTAATTTTTAGCACAAGCACGAGAGCCGAGTAGTATAATTGAATTCTAATATAGTTAGATGAAGGTATACTCTTTTATAGATCATTTAAAAATATATTATTATATAATGTCTTTTTATAAACAGATTCATGTAAAAATATACTTATACGCTATAAATTGTCTATATCAAATTTGCCATAAGAATAATCGAATATTACAAATAAAAAATAAAAAAAACAACGACTGAAAAAGTATAAAAATGCATTTTAAAATACAATAACAAATATTAGGTGATTTGCTTTGGAAAATTATGTAACTATTCCTGATTATATATATATATTCTACGTTTATAGAACTTAACGTTTAAGAAATCGAAAATTTCAGTCGATATTCGACTAGTTTTTCAGTACAATTCAATTTGATAATTATGTCTCGCTAATCTATAATGGATAGAACTTCTTTTGAGAATCTTTAGCCATGTCGTACAGCAAGTCACAAGGTTTGAAAAACTCGCCATAAGAAGCCACAAATTCTTCCATTCTACCCACTAACTTATTGGCACCATAATAGTCAACCCAACGGAATGGTCCTCCAGTAAATGGCGGGAATCCCAGACCAAATACAGCTCCAATGTCACCCTCCAACTATAATTTATTTAATAGTTATTGAGTTTTTAATAATGGCAATTTTTCAGTAAAAATGTTTCGCTGCATGCGCACTCGTAATTGTACTCACCGGATTGGCTAGAATCTTTTCTTGCAAACATAGCACAGCTTCGTTAACAAATCGAGACACTAATCTCAATTGGCGATCCTCAAATGAGGTACTACCTTGTGGCTCGAGACTATACTTTTTCAGAATATCTAAGGCACCAGGATTGATATCTCTATGTTTAGAACCTGACTCGTAAACAAAAATACCTTTGCCAGATTTTCGACCTAAGAGAAATTAAGACGAGTCATTGTGAGTTTAATCTTATAGGTAGATATAAATTTAAGTAGCACAAGAAGGTCAGCCTTTTTGTTTTTACCAAGGAATCCTGCCTTGACCATTTCCGATAAAATGCTTTCGTTTCCTCCTTGGAATCGAGCCCCAAACGTTTTACTAAGATCGATACTAATGTGAGAACCTACGTCGATACCGACTTCATCGATCAAAGTGGCTGCCCCTACAGGGAAACCGAATTTTTTTGTAAGTTGATCTAAATCGATGGGGTCCACACCTTCCTATCGACGAACACAGACATTAATTTGATGAAGAAGACCAAAAAATTTTTCCTCTATACCAAACGTACGTCAAGAGAATTTATTTTAATCTTTACCTGTAAAAGCCTTACGCATTCCGACATCATGGCAGATAAGATTCTAGTAGTGTAGAATCCCGGGCCGTCGCCTACAGTTATTACGACTTTCTTTTGTTTGAGGCCAACATCAACAGCCAATTTGATTGTTTGTTCGGAGGTGCCTTTGTGAGTTATTATTTCCAATAGCTGCATTTTGTCTACGGGTGAAAAGTAGTGCATTCCAATGACCTAATAATCAATGTAAACGCTAATTAGCAATTCACTTCGTATTAAATTTTCATAAACATAATTGTTAAGTGAATTACATTATCCGGTCGTTTGCTTCCTGCCGCGATCTTGGTAATTGGAATGGCAGAAGTATTTGTTGCAATGACACAATGTTCTGAAGTATTGGCTTCAATCTCTTGAATAACCTTATGTTTGATTGCAAGATCTTCGAATACCGCTTCAATAACTACATCTGTATTTTTAAATCCATCGTAGGATAAGGTGGGAGTCAGATCTGCCAAAAACCTTCCTCTCTCGATGCTAAAGGCAACAGAACCAATATCGTTATTGAACAGAAAATTTTCGACGATAAAGAATTGCTTCAATTTAAATAAAAGGAATATTTTTTTCATTTACTTGTTAATTGATTTCCTTTTAACCTTTTTATCTAAATATGATTGGACTTGGGCAACTCCTCTACTTAATCCAGCCTGGTTTGTATCTTTAAGGATGACTTTGTAGCCTTTATCAATGCTAACTGAAGCGATGCCGGCACCCATTAAACCAGCCCCGACAACAGCAATCGACCTAAATAAAAATTTTAAATATTCTAAACCATTATTTTAAAATTTACGCCAAGCCAGCTAATAGATAATGGTATTTATTATTCATATTTTTCCAATACTATTAAAATTAAGAAAAGAAAATTCATATATCTTAATACTGATCTGTTTCTACATCTTTAAACACGTTGAATGTGCTATTTATATAGTTTATATTAATCGTAATAAATATTAAGGACATAAAAATTTGTCTACGCTGTATATTGTTAGTATACACCTAGTATTTAAAATCAAAAATAAACCCTTTCAAGTTTATTTATAAAATATACTTTATATATATAATATATAATTTCATAAATATATTATTAAGAAACATTTAAAAAGCTAGAACGTCTAATTTATTGTGAAATTTTTCAAGCTTTTCATTAATCTAAATATCTCTAAATATCTAAATATAAATTTTTAAATATCAAATCTAATTTTATTTCAATTGAACAATCAATTATTAATAATTATTACAATAAATAATAAGGTCGTAATTAATTTAAATTTGCTGTATATTATATTAATTTAATGAAATTTAAATTAATGTTGCCACATTTCTATTTAAAATTGATTAGACTTGGTGAATATTAAATAAGCAAATTAACTAATTTTTGATGTTTAAAATTGTAATCAATTGTTATATAACTATTTTCATTCGTAAAAATATGTTTCTGCAATTATTAATATTTTATCACGTAACTGAAGACGAGAAAAATTCTATCTTACTTTGCTTTAGTTTTTGGTGCACCAAAACGATTCTTTTTACATTGTGTTTGACCAAAGAAAAGGTTGACTAGACCTTTACTTTGAGGAGTCACTGACAATTCTCCAAAGCCTTTGGCCTCCATTTCATAGCCTGTTTTACCACCTTTATCTAAGCCTGTTCGAATCACTTCTAATATTTTCAAAGGAGCTGGATAAAGTCCACCAGTTTGTTTCATAACTTGAGCCTTTGCTCTTTTGAATATTTGATCTTTGACAAAGTCTAAAGACATAATATAGTTTGTTAATTTTTCTATCAGTGTTTTTGGTTCTCTGTTAATTTTAATTTTTTTATCTGCAATGTCCTTCGCTGTTTTAATTGCAGTTTCTTCTAAATATCTTCTTGTACTATAAATACAATGAATATTAGTACTTTGAAACAACAATACTTGTGTCATATTAAAGAGCATATAAATACTTTTCTTCCGCTACTGTTACTCCTGGACCCAATCTATTTACTAACAAATCGACGAGGCCAAATTTTTTTGCCTTTTCAGCATTGATTGTTCTACCCGTTAAAGGCATATCTAAAGCATTTGGTAATGAAATTAATTTTGGTAGTCGTTGAGTTCCACCACCACCAGGAAGAAGTCCAAGCATTACTTCGGGTAAACTCAAACCAGTTTTATTATCCTTTACTGCTAATCGATAGTGGCAGGCCAAAGCTACCTATTAACATAAAAAATGCAAACATTGCAAAATACAATAAACTCAATATAAATTTTAACCCATTAAAGCTCTTTACTTAATTACAGATCACAGTTTTAAACTAACGATATTAACAAATGATTATTTAAATAACAGGATATGATAAGAAAAGTGCATTTTCATTTACATTATACAAATAGTTACGATATTATAAAAATGAATCAATTTTAAAAATAGTCTATCAAGAGCAATTGAAAAAAAATCAACTGTTCCTTACAATTACAATACTAATACGAATAATGAAAAGCTGATTTAATTTTAAATGAATATTTATAAATATTTTAATATAATTAAGTATATATATATATTTATAATGGCTAGGAAAAGCTATTGATAAATAGTATTTATCAATAAATACTTCAAAAAAACATTTTTATAAAATAAATTTGTATCTATAACAAAACACAGTTAAGAGCTTTAATAAATAAATCGATCTACTTATAATTTCACAATACCTCTAAGCCCCCACCGAAGCAAACACCTTGTATAGCAGCTACAATGGGTTTCTTACTTTCTGCTATTCTATTTAAAATATTTTGTCCATCTTTTGATATCCTATAAGCACTGTGCTCATCCTTACACTGTTGTAGCTCGGTGATATCTGCACCAGCAATAAAGCAATTTTGCTTTCCACTTATCAGTACAGCTGATCGTACCAAAGCATTATTTTCTATACTTGCTAAAATTTGTTGTATTTCTTCCATTACTTCTCTACTTAATACATTCATCTACAATAAACATAAGATATTAGTATATGTATTTATGCAAATCATTATTTATTAGCATACGAGACATTTATTTTATTCGGCTCCTTTCTTATCAGATAATTGATAATAAAATGATAACCTTGGTTCCTGGAGAGTCAAAAGTAACGACAGCCACATCGTCGACAATTTTTAATGAGAAATGTTTATTATTTGCTTTTGTAGACAGAGAACGTAATGGTTGACGTGATGCTAAAAAATATAAAAAAGATATGAAAATTTTTACATCATAATAAAAATTTATAATAAAAAAACCTTACTTTTATTTGAATAAAAATAAATATGATTATATATATATATATTTTTTATTATTAAAGTCTTACTTTCGCACCCAAGTCTTCATCGCTACATAATAATATTTAAGTAGTACTAATTTCTTTAAAATATTCCTACTTCGAACCATAAATGAATGTCAAACAATATTTGTATATCTCTTATATTTAAGCTTTTTTAAACCACTTATAATAATAATAATAATAATAATAATAATAATCTATTTATGTAATTTATATACTCAAAAATAAATAAATATTATAAATAATTATTTAACATAAATAGTATATATATAGCAGTATTATATTAAGCAATTTATTAGATTCAATAATATTAGTACTATAGATTTCAGGTCATTCGTACATTCAATCATAAACACATTCTACAAAATATCATTATATTTAATTGTGTATTGTATAATAAATTTGAGCAACAAAGAAACTAATTATTAAACTAATTTCAAAAACTGACTATACGTACATAGAGTAATTATCTATTTGCTGAATATACAAGATATATAATTAAATACGGAAACAAGTAGCTTATTATTAACATTAGAATTTTAATTTAAGTCGAAATAAAAAAATTGTTAAATGAAAAATGTATTATCTGCTGGTATGTGAATAAATTAGCTACATAAAATAAAAACGATTAATATTTATTTTATTTCACAAACAAAATTATTTTTCTACATATTTTATCTTTTTAAATTATCAAATAATTATAATTTCTATAAAATAAAAATATATTATAACAAAATATATTAATTCGACATCAAATTTGTTATTACCAATACATATTTAAGGAAATGTGCAATAACCGATCTCTTCTTATGACCTATTACATTGACCTTATGTCAAAGAACAGCTTTAATTTAAAAATTACTTCAATATACAAAGTTTCAGATACCGTTTTATCTAAATAGCAATAATATATTATTGTCTAAAATTAAAAAAAAAATTCCTTAATGTTAAACATATATTTTTAGTAATTTTGTCTGAGATGTAACTTTAAACCTTCCTCCTCCTCTTAAACATATCTTTAATTATTACATTTTTGAAGGAAAGAATGTATTACAAAATACAAGTCATTTACAATTTTCTGCAACTTGAGAATATTTTTCCAATTTATTTAATGTCTTTACGTCCTTTACTTTACATTAATTTTAAAAACATGTAATGGATAAGAAAAATTTTTTATTAGATAAAATCAATGAAAATCTAAACTAAATTAAAACTATCGGAAATAAAAGAGGTCAAAATTATTTATTAAATAAAATTAAATTTCTAAAAATATATAAAACTTCTAAATTCTTTGACTAAATTATCGACTTTTATTTAATCCAATCAATGTGTTTTAAATGTTTATTAATAAAAATATATACTCAATAAATGATTGAATCATTTAAATTCATTTAAATTAAATTGAAAATAATTAACTACAATTAACTACACCCCGTAATTAAGATTAAATAATATATATTTTACCGAAAATAATCTTTAACGTAGTGAAATATTAATTTAAATATTATTTCAATCAAAAGTTTAAATTATCTTTATCACCGATTTGGTATTATTATAAAAAAATGTAAAGATCATTTTTAATCGTTAATAGTTCAAGATTTCCGACCCATTCTGTTTTATGCCTTAGTTTTATAAAAAAAAAAAACTATTATGCTGATTTATGATTTTAATTAAATTGACTGCTAAAGTATACATTTCACGGAATAATAATTAATTCAGAAAGAAACATAATTTGCATGTTATAATTTAATAAGACCAATAAATATGACGTCTTTATCAATCAGTTCTGCTGTATCACTTGAAAATGTGTATTTAAAAAAGATAGTTCCTACGAAAATACTAGTTAAAAACGATTTATTTTTGTCGAAACGACTTTTACTTGTGTATTATAAGCACTTGAAAAATGTTTCTAACTTGATGTTAAAACAGATAGCAAATCGATTTCATTTTCACAGATTTTTCATTTCTTTGACTCGCATGATTAAGCCATCGATTTCAATTATTAGTTCTAATTTATATAGAAGTTGCAAATATTATACAAAATAAACGCCAAAGTCTCTAACGAAGCCATTCCTTTCGAAGAATAAAAATTCTTTAGTTTCACACTTTCTGTGCACTGTCTACAGTGGAATAATCTAACGTCGCTTTATAGGTTGGATTTCGTACTTGTTAGGTGTTACATAAAACTAAGAAATAAATCATTGTTTTACTTTAGGCCCAATAATGTAAATAGAATGCGATGGCTCGAACGTAATTGTCAATTCCTCTTATTATTCCATATGCATATTCGTATGACTCCCAATTGCTTGCCAAAAATTATCAATCGAAGAGTAACATTAAAGCCTTCTATCTTTGAACGATTGAACATTATGTTCCAAGATAAGTGACGTGACACCACATATTAATGCTCATGGTGCAAGGTTACGTTTGCTGCTGCACTTAATCGCGTTAAAAAGACTTTGCGGGCGAATTATCATCGTGATTATGACTTTGCATTATTAATAAAATTGACAAAATTGGAGAAACTTTACCTGCTCGTGTAACGAAATTAATATTGGTCCTGGAACGGCGCGCGAGCGCACCAAATAACCGACAGCTTGCCATTCTTAATTAACCACTAATTTGCCTACGAGAATAAAACTTTGTGCAACGACGTACACAGTGAGCCCGATGATCTTCTCGATATACAATAGAATGCGTGTTACAGGCATGTGCTAAGTTGCCAACCATACTTCGAAAAATGAAGATCTGGAATTTCAACACAAATCACTCCCACCCCAGAGGAGTAGAGCGTGACGTCACAATAATGCCGGCCCTCCCATTGGTTGCGGCGCTGAAGTTAATTGTCAACTCTGGAATTGTTGTTAGAATTTTAAAATTGTAAGATAGTGCTGGGAGAGTAACGATAGTACAAGTCCTTTGATTAATCCAGTAGTACACGATGATTATATTGGGCAATGCATAGAAATCGCCAATCATTCTATGAATAATGAAGCTTAAATTGATAATTGAAAGCCGTTCGTTTATTGCAATTGCCGAGTTGCAATGCAATGTAAACGCGTATATTAATTAAGCTATCGGCTCATGGCTTGTTAATACTTTAAATAACCCTTAGATAACATTAGGTATTTTATAATATAGAATCCATCGATAAATTAACTTTAAAGAATTTTATTAAAAGTTTGTTATTGTACGTGGGGCATGGATAACATTAAATTACGTAACGATGCAATTGGGCAAACGATTATGTTTCGAAAAGGTAATGCAGACAATTGCGTCGATCACTGTGTGTAATTGCCAATAAAGTACATTTGTTTGTATGAATAATTAATTCGTTCCTATTCTTTAATAATTCTTTAATTCATCCCTTATTAAACATTATCGAATTGGGGGCGGGGGGTGGCGCAGCGAAGATTGCAAGCAGACTCGAACTTCTTGACATGTTAGGCTTTAAACGATGTTAAAATAATTTAGTTAATAATAAAAAAAAACTTCTAATAATCTAATAATTCTAATCTCAATAATTATGTAAATCCTATTACATTCCCCTACTAATTCTTCATCTACGGTGTTATCGAATTGACATGACTACTAGTGCAACTTGGTCGCCTCTTAGCCACATGTTTTGAAAAGATTAAAATTTGCTTCCAATGTACACAGAAGCTCTGTTGTCAGATGGCGGCCGGCTTTTCCCGAATTCTTGATTTATACTAGGAATAAAACGGCGCAGCGAATGTAAATTGCTTCAATAGTCGATTAATTTAAAATGATTTTTCATAAATGTCCTTATATATTTAATAAAAAATTTAGATCCAGTTTTTCATATCGTGTGCAGATTGATTAATTATTATAGCTAAACAAATAAGAGATACTGTACGATTTACGATCAAGGAAGTTAACTTTGTGAAATGTATTAATGAACATCTCCACGAGAGTCGCCGAAAGCTCCAAATCAATTGGTTATAAAATCCACTGAAATCCTATTTATTTTTTTTTCTTGGCAATACATAAAAATGTTAAATTAGAAATTAAGTAATGTAACAATAGAAATAGTAGATCAAGGAAAATTGCTTTACTCGGTAGTTTTTCCAAGTGTTTTATAGAATCACATGAATAATGTTTAGTATTGTAAGATACTCTCTAAGAAAAATTTTAATTAGAGCTCTATTTATGTTGATAGCAGTTTTATTTTTTTGTGAATATTTGATATACTACCTTGTTTTGATGCAGGTATATTGCTTAAAAATTTGCAATAATTATCCTTCAATGCAAAACAATGATAATTGATTTTATTGTTTTGTTTATTGCAGTGCCAATGGTCGACATTAAATTTGAATAAAGCTGATCTTAATGTCCCTTCGGTCACGCCAGATGAAAAACCAGTGTACGCTATGTTTTTAGCAGATACGCACCTTCTTGGTCCAAAAAATGGACATTGGTTTGATAAATTGAGGAGGTTAGAATTAAACAAAAAATGAATTGTCAATACTTACTTATTTTGTTAATTGTTTGTGTTTTTTTAATTAGAGAGTGGCAAATGTATCGAGCATTTCAAACAGCAATTACATTACATAAACCAGACATAGTGTTTATATTAGGTCTGTACAATATTTAGAAATCTATGCTTTTGGTAATTACGTGCAATTGATATAATAATGATTTCAGGTGATATTTTTGACGAAGGTCAATGGTGCAGTTCAGAAGAGTTTAAGAAATACATATCGAGATTTAAGTCGATATTTTATGTCCCATCAAACACGCATCTTTATGTAGTATCGGGAAATCATGATATGGGATTTCATTATGGTATGTAATTAACATTTTTGTTATGTATTATATTAAATAGTAAATTAAATTTAAAAGTATAAATCTTTGCGTAGTCATTACACCATATTTGAACCAGAGATTTGTACAGGGTATGAATGCACCAAGCGTTAAAAGAGTCAGCATTAGATCAAATCATTTTATTTTAATTAATAGTATGGCTTTAGAAGGAGATGGATGCTTTTTGTGTAAATCAACGGAAGTTGCTGTAAATAAAATTAGTAGTAAGTGACAAAATCTTGTAATGCTTTCTTAGACAATGATCATTATGGAAACTTAAAATATGTTTTTATAGAACATTTAAAATGTGCCAAAGGCATTCGCAGTGATTGCAATAATAGTAATATAATTCAAAGATATAGTAGACCAATTCTTTTACAAGTTAGTATTGAATTTTCATTGTAACTAATGAACGTAATTACAAATTTATTGAGACAGTATTGATTTTGTTTTAGCATTATCCTTTGTACAGAGAATCTGATGAAATTTGTAATGAAATAGATGAAGCTCCAATTGAAATAAAAGGTATTAAATTTCGAGAACGATGGGAATGCTTATCAAGAGAAGCAACGGAGCAGGTAAATATGCTAATGATATAATGTAAAGTAATTTTTCTATCTACAATATTTCACGATAGCTTTTAGATAATTTAAATCCAAGACTAGTGATTGGAGGACATACGCACCACGGTTGTAGGAAAATTCACCAACATGATATTTTGGAAATGACACTCTCTTCATTTAGTTGGCGAAATAAAAATAATCCAGCATTTATATTAGTTAGTAATATATTTATATATATATTTTTTTCTTTTAAATTAATAAATTTTAATGAAAATACATTCTAATGAAATGTAATATAATTTGTTGTTGCAGGGTATATTCACCCCTAATAATTATGCTGTATCAAAGTGCTATTTACCTGTTGAGTCAACTGTTGTAAACATTTACATGTTCAGTATAATTAGCATTATCTTATACGTATTGTTGAGCCGTAGATATAAAATGATTTGTAACAAATTACAAGTATTATTTTAAATTTCAACTATATAGATCCTATGCTTTCAATATTTGAATTTTAAGCGCAAAATAATTGTAAATAAATAAAAATCAAAATTGTATACATTTTACTTAAATTATTACTTATCAATGTTGGATTCATCGCTTATTCGGATAAAACTTTAGGTAATTAGTCACCGATAATATAATTAAGAATTGATATAATTTCTTTATTATCTCTTATATTTGCTATTAATCTTCTGAAAAGATGGAGGTAGTAACGACTTTATTATTGTTGATTGCTGTTTACCACCGATTATTCTATTTTCTTTTTCATCGCCTTTACTTATCTGACTCTATTATTCTTATTAGCGTGCTTGAAACTTCTTGGGAGACACCTCTATGGATAGTTTATCTTGTTTGTATTGGATGTGCAAAGTCTCCACATAATGTATAAAACAATACATTTAATTCTAATATTTAATAGAAAAAATTGTTAAAAATAATAAAAAAAAATCACGAATGTCTTTAATACATACCAACTTATTACATAAAGATAGAGCAAAGACTTTTAAAAAATTACATTATATTACATTTGCGAAAGTTTATGTTTAGAAGACTGAGGGAAAAGGTATTCTTTATTTATTTTTTACTTTATTAATTGAATTTATGCGTTCAAACTTTGATATAAAATCTAAAATATATAAAAACTTCTGTTTCACTATTAAAAAAAGTTAATCCAATATATTTAAATTTTGAATATTTTATTATTAATGTAGAATAATATGATCGTTAATAATTTTAATAAAATATATAATTTATAATATTTGTTATATAAATTTGTCTTGTTAAATTTTATTTATAAAGATTCTATATTATATAATATATAGAATCGTAAAATGGAAAACGCAATGCCGAAATTATAATGTCAATTATATTTAAAATTAATTTTCAAATATATCACTTATAAAAATTATATAAACATGAATCTTCCACAATAGGCTTCACAAATATAACTCATGGAAACGATAATCTTAAAAGAAAAGAATATTCTTAAGATAAGCAAAAATAAAAAAGTTTGTATGAATGTAGAATGAAATTATAACTACAGAAGTTAATCAAGAAAAGCCTTCATTAAAATGACCTTCGAGTGTATTGGAGATTAGAATATAGCTTACGTATTAAAAGAAAAATTTTTTCAAATCAACTTTAATATTGTTTACTATGTAGTTACGAAAGAAAAATAATTGATGAGATGAAAGTGACAAGAATTTCTTTTAGAAATGAAAATGAAATCAAACAGAAAAGTTTAATTACCTTTATGTTACAGTAGTAATGTTCATAAACAATGAAAATGAAATCGGTAAGTATTAATATGGAACAAAAAATCATTTTTCGCATTATCCATTAATTGAATTAACAAAGACAAATTGTAATAAAATAAAAGAAGCGAATAATATATTTACAATTAATTGCTGAAAAGTGAGTAAAGTATGTAGCGATACAAATAAATTGTCGAAACAATTGATTTGCAATAAGTTAAAACTTTTATATGGGTAAATATTTATTATTAAGCTTTGAATCATCGAAATTAAATAATCTCAGAATTCATTATTACTAATCCATCTATTTATTTTTAGAAAATTTAGAAAATCATTTTATTTCTAAATCGTTTTTTTATTGTTGTAAAAAATAAAGCAATTTAACAACTGGCGAGATTTTTATTGTCTGCATGAAATGGAAGGAATACTTTGAAGTACTCAAGAATGTAAGAATCTATAAGGTTCGTTTTATTTTGATCAGATCGGTAAAGATCTCGACTATATATGCGTGGTTAAGAAAATTTCAGTTATGTACAAGAGTATAAAGCTATTTCATTAAAATTTATTTGAAATTGTATGTACTTTATGATAAATATTTATAAATGTATCTGAATAATCATTAAACATTTTATTTTTGATAAGCAAAAATATTGCATGACAAACCATAAGCAACTTTATTAATTGCTAAAACGTAAAGCACGTAAAGTCTTAATATAAAATATGAATTGACTGATACTTTAAAATTTCTAAATCATAAAATATTATTGGTAATATATTGTTTGTAGGTTTTCCTTTGGCTCTAATAACAATTTTGACATTTATACAAAATATATTCTTCATAAACTATACAATGTACACTATGAATATAAAAATGGAGTTGAAATAATATTTTAAAGTGATGAGAACAATTATTATAACATCGATTAGAAATAATGTATTATAATTTTATTTATAAATATTTATACTGATAATCGTAAGAAATGATACAACTGGAAATCTACAAAATGTTCTATAAAACGACGGCTCATATGTACACGCGCATTTTGCAACTGTGATATTAAAATGAGTTGTATAGTCTAATCGACTTGGATTTGTACACACGTTATTCGGCAAATTTACATCTTCGACGCTCATAAGCAATGAAATTATTATCGGTATTCTTAACAACAATCTTGAAAAATAATTTGCCATTTAAAAATATATATATGCAATTATTTAATATAATATAATTTTAATCAGTTAATTTACAAGACCTAATAGCAATTAATTCCATTCACGTGTGCGGTAAATCTTTTGCCTTGAAAACGTAATTTTTTATTGCAATTTTTTTTTTTTACAAGCACATAAAAAAAATTGTAATAAATTAAACTACAATATTTCCACGGATAACTTTTTGGCAGACTGATTATGACTGGCTATTAGCGTCGATTAATTTGACTAGTCTATTTTAACGGCAGCATAAATCTTTCTTATGAATACGTACGCTGCGAAGAAACCAATGGTTCCGGTTAGCAGCCAAAATGTAAGCACCATTAAGGCAGTGTAACCAAAATACATGAGGGTTGGAACGAGTTCTGTTATTTCTAATTTTGTTATAAAGTAAAAAATAGAATAATCTAGAACGTAAACTGCTGTACCTCCACTAACGATAAAACTTCTCCACCACCATCTATAATCCTAGAAATAATAATAGTAGAAAATTATGCGGCTCGTATAAAAATATTAACAATTAATAATAATGAAAATGTCGAATGAACTTACTTCTCCGCAAAGCTGAAAATATACCATGACAATTGAAATCTGCGAGCACGATATTACGAGAATACAAAAAACTAGGAACAGGAAGCCAAAGAGATAATAAAACTGATTTTCCCATAATGCCGTTAGAATGAAAAACAGCTCGATAAATACGGCACCAAAAGGTAAAACTCCAGCCATAAGGGTACTTAAAAAAGTTAAAGACATATTGATTAGCAGTTGTATAAAAATATGTTAATTATTTTGTTCGGGTTTGAAAATTAATTTACCTTAAAATGGGATTCATGTACCAAACTTGATCAGGAACTTGACGAGGGATTTGATTTGTTCGAACTGGATGAGTAAACGGCTGCTTCCGGAAGCCAAAGAAATAGCCAAGGTAAACAAGAGGCAGCGAAATACCAAACCAAAGGCAGAGCAAAGATAACATTGTTGTGAAAGGTACCGCCCCTGAACTATGTTTGCCCCAAATGAAAAAGTTTAAGAAAAAACACGTGCCAAAAACAATTCCAGGATATAGAGTTGCGGTCTGAAAAATTTGTCAATATTATAATTGCAATATTGCTCTTATCGTTTACATTAGACATATATGCGTCTGATTTAATTTCTAAGATTTTCATATGCTTCTTATAATTTATAATTATTAAGTTGAAACTAACCAACATTGCTGCTTTTTTCCACTCTTTTCCTCTCATTGTCTTATACAATCTAGCAGAAAAGTAACCAGCTACTAGTCCTGAGAAAACATATAAAAATATTGCGCACGTTCCAAGAGCACCTCTGCTTGCTGGCGAAAGCATTCCCAGCATAGCAAAAACTGTATAATATTGAATATGATATCAATGAGGCACCGACTAATCGTTATACAAGTTACAAAAGTGCATTATTTATATAAAACTTACAAATTGTTATTAAAGCCATAAAAAATATTTGTATCCCACTGCCAATCACAGCGGCAAATAGTCGAGAATTCGTTGGTGGCCTGAAGACATCTCCGTGAACTAATTTCCAGCCAGTCTCTTCGATCGTTTCATCCAGTCCAGCAATACTGTCATTTTCACCTGCATTATATCTAGCGATATCTCTACGCAAGGTTCTGATAATAATCATCGTCAAAATTCCTGTGTCGAGTATTGCAAAATTAATCACCAAATGAATTGTTATTGCACAGTTTAATCTGCGTCGAATGACAATGATAATAACGATGATAGTATAAAATAAATGAAATTGTAATTATTGCTTAAAGGACTTTGGAAAAAGTTTAGCGTATTGGACACTTTTACATTTCAGTGTTTTTACGTATTTTTAAGAAACAATTATTTAAATAACGTTTTCTTTAACTCATCATTATTGTGTTTGTAATCTAAAGAAATGTACCTCACCTGATAAGAAACAAACGACAATTAAAGAATTGATTATGGAGAACCAGTGAATTTCTACATCACTCATTCCAAGATAAATATCCCATCTGCTCGCCCAACTCACTTGAGATTCTTTCCACTCAACCGAGTACAAAAATAATATCTGCGTGCCCTTTGGATTGACGAACTGTAGATTCGATTCTTGAGTGGGTATTTTGCAAGTACTGCCTTCAAATTGTAATTGCGTAAAGTCTATTGAAAGGGCTTCAACTTCAAAACCCACGACTCTAAACTCATTTCTAAGGAAAATGAATAAAGTTAATTGACAGTTGAAACCAAACATAATTTTGAAATACATTTTCACTTACTCCCCGTGCTTATGATAACTTAATTTTAATTTCAAATAGTTATTAATATATACTTGATTATTTCTAACACCCCCTAATCGGTATCCATGGTATACAATTGTATTTTTTTCGTGCTTTTCCTTTGTAGCTGCTGGTAAATTATCTATCAACCTAATAAAAAACGTACGCCATAGTTCAATAGCAAATGCTAAAGCTTTATAATTATAAATCGATAAGTAATTTAGTGTCTTACAAGTGAACGGTATATTCGTATATAATACGTTCCATAACAAGAACCGAATCATCTTCTTTCCAGGTCATTGGATTTGATGGTGTATGGCAAAGCAGACGGCATGACATATTTTGTCCCATAGTAACTTCGTAGGGGCTATTAACAATTCTGTAAAGGGCAGAAAAAAGTACCTTACAAATATACAAATCACCGACAGTTATAAGTTTGGTATACTAACGTAACTAAATACTTTATTTGCAATATACCTGTCGCCTCTCAAAATCTCTCCTAAATTTTCCGATTTATAAAATAGCGTTCCATTTTTTGGCAAACAGAATGGTAAAGAATAATACTCGTACGGTAATTGTGTGTGTGTACTTGTCATTTTAACAGCCTTTACATCAATTTTCTGTCCTTTCTTAAACTCTACAGGTGCAACACCTGGGACATAAAATCCTTGAACTCCAATTAACAATAACATTAAGGCTAAAATAGCCTGTCTCCATTTTAACCTATACTGCTAAACAATAATACAAAATGAGTAATAAGAAGATAGAAATTAATGTTAATGCATTTGTTACACTCAAATGAAACCGAGTATTGCAACGGATAAATCGTTAAGCTTTATAAGTGCAAAGCCATAAAGCCAATCAAATAACGTAATGTTGATTTTTTTTAAATTTTATAAAGTTAACAACGTCACTTTTTCTCACCGCGGCCAAATGTTCTCAAAACGAATTTCTTACCATGCTACAATATTTGTCTTTGGAAATCGCGCCACGCTGCCGATTTCTTACTTTAAAGTATTCAATCACCTCTTCGGCAAATCGTTTTTGGCTTCCTTTTGATAATCCACGTCAAAAATTCATTATTCAGTACACAAATTTCTTCTTGACTCACGCAAATGTGTACACATCGCTGACAACGATTCACGTATTCGCTTACTCGCTTATGTGTGCAGCCTTTGTTGCTCGCACCCGTCCACGCGCGTCATGCGCTCGTGTGTGTGGGCGCCCCACTGTCCCTACGAACGCATGGGCACGCACACACACGCGCACTAATAACTCGTGTGCGTGGAGTTTTAGCGCACCCATGCGCGAAATAAAATATATGTGCATGTGTTGATAAGATGCTCTAATTTTATTAGCTATTTCAAAAGTGGCAAACAATTGAAAAACTTTAAATAATATTACACTAGGTTACGAGTTGTAAGTAGCGTAAGAAATGCTACGATAAAGATACTATGATTTACACTGGCTTATTTATCTTTAATTGAAATAATTGTCTATCCATGTATCGGAAGAATTTAATGTTCGACTTGTGGAATTATATAATATTGGTGTATTATTGCTAGAATTATTTATTATGCTTATAAAAATTAACCACTTTTTAAAAGAATAATGTACAATGTTATTTAAGTTTGGCGCCGTTATTCCATACCCTTAAAAGGAAGTCAAATTATTGTATTTTGCAGAATCTATTAACCGTAGAAATGATTAAAAATTTCTCACCTACATTTTTCGTGCAATAATAAATTGTAATGGCAATTATTATTTTATTCAAAGTCGTTTAATTTAAAGTTACGATAAAAAGTCGCGGAGAGGGGGGGGGGAGAAATGAGTTGCTCGATTGACGAGGCTTTTCCGAGCGAAAAAATATACCCCGAAAGGAAAATATCCTCCCACGTGGGGATCGGTTTAATTACAAGTTACCTTGTTTAAATATGTGTTTGTTGCATTAATTTTTATTCAAAAACAATGGTTCAAGTAAGTAGAGTTCGTGTGCATGTTATCCCGGCGAATTTTACGAAAAAACGCCGAAACGACGAATTTTTTCTGTGAGCCGTATCGGGGCAATTTTTCGATTGTTTTTTTTCCGCTGTCATCCATTAGTAAATAGGAAAGATGGCAGCAGATTATTGCGCTTTTTTCTCGTTCGTTCGGGGAGGCGACATTTTTCTGAAAAATTCCGATCACCGAAACTTTTTATTATATCGGATTTAGTGAAAATTTCAATCGCCACGAGGTTTTCCGACTCATTTTTAGCGCGCTTACGATTTTTCAAGGTGCCAATCGAGTTTTCCGAGAAAAAGGCAATATGTTGTGAAAAAAAATGCACGAGATGAAAGAAGGGAGTCATTGCAGATGCGTCGGAATTTTTTTTCTCGACATTTTTCAAAGAAAACTGATTACCTTATCACATGAATTTTACTTTTGTATGAGACTTTTGGTGTACTATATTATCTTTTGTTTACAATTTAAAAATTGAATTCCTGCAGAATAGAAAAAAGTTAGAAAAGCTTTGATTATTGTATAAATTTTTAACTTTTAAGAATTTATTAAAATGATTTTTAATAATTGAAAAGCGTTGGCACGTTTTTAAAATTTAACGTAAACAATAAGTCTATTAAGTCCTTTTAATTAGATTGATAGGCAAATTAATTATGACTATCTATACAGAATGAAATTGAAATTGCACAAATAATAATATATAATATTGAAAATAAAATTTATGTTTGTTTTAGGCAATAGATGAAATGGAGCAGAGGGATCTTCCACAGGCTTTTCGTCTGCTGGGAGAAATGAATGCTAATGTAGTACAAGTAAATCAATTGGTAGATAATATGCTTGTACGAGTAAAAAGTGGAGAAATTTCAACGGACAAGGGTCTTAATTTTCTAGAAATGAAATATCATATGCTGTTATCCTATCTTATTAATTTAACGTACATTGTCCTAAGAAAGTGCTCGGGAGAGCGAATCGAAGGAGACCCGTCAATAGATCGTTTAATTGAAATCAGAACCGTATTAGAAAAAATTAGGCCCATTGATCACAAACTTAAATATCAAATAGACAAACTTGTTAAAACTGCGGTAACTGGCACGACAAACAGTGATGATCCTTTAAATTTCAAACCCAATCCTGATGCCTTGGTTGGAAAAGTAGACGGATCTGAAGAAGAATCAGAAAGTGAACAAGATGCGGATGAAGACGGTGCCAAACCAAGAAAGCCTGGAATCTATGTACCACCAAAACTTGCTGCAGTTCATTATGGTAAATATAATAATACGAATTAAATATTTTATATTATTTTCTTTTGTCTGAAATGTTTTTTTTTGCAAATAAACCATTAAGTAAAATATTTATAATTACATACGGTAGAACACGAGCATTCATTTTATATAATTATTCGCAAATTATTTTTAATGAAATAATAAATTTAATTATATGAACAATTTTTCTTTTAGATGGCGACGACACGGTTGCTGATAAAATGCACAAAGCTGGAGAGAGAGCACGTAGGCGTGCTATTTCTGGAACTGTACTTAGAGAACTTCGAGAAGAATACTTAGATGCTCCGATAGAAGATTCGAATGACATTGGTGAAAAACAATCATCTTTCGGTCGTGAAAATAAAAGGAAAATTGAATACGAAGAAAACTATATGACTCGGTTACCCATTACTAAAGAAGAGAAGCATCGTCAACGTCAAATGACTACACTTGGAACACTTGGAACAGAAATTACTAACTTTGGTGGTTCTTCATCGGCTAAGAAAAGAAAAACTGCTAAAGGAAAATCTAAAAAAAGTATGTCTCGTTAATAAATAATTATTGATTTTATGTTTATAATTAATTTCGTTACGATTAATTTATTTTCACTTATTTATGAAAGGTTTCAAGAAGAAACGACGTCACTAAAAAGTGATATTTCAACTACAATCGTCCCAAAAACTGAGAATATCGGTACTGACTATAAAGGTAAATTTCTGAAAACTTACTTCGTCACTTCCTCGTGGTAAACGATATGATAGTAATACTCTCGTTACTAAGTTATACTAATGAATTGATAAAAAGTCTACCAATAAGAAAATACGTCATGACGGTGATTTTATTGCGTAAGGCATTGAATGGTCGTAATTATAATTCATAATTATAGTTACTAATGGTTTTATCTTTCAATTGTTATCAGAAACCAATTTTTAAATTATAATTTATAACTTGTCTACTTTACATGGACAAGCGTTTTACTGATGCTCATTCATTTAAAAAGAATTGAGAGATCAGTGTTGGCAGATAGTACAATTTTATCTGTTCTCAGTTTTAGTTATAGAATTATTTATATAACTTTAATCTTTTGAAATTGTTTTCCTCTTTCTTTATATACGTACGTATATATATATTTATACATATATATATATACATTTATATATACATATATATATATATATATATACATATAAATTATTACTTTATAAAATAGCGGTAGGTGATATACTTACTTCATTATTAAGATTATATACTATGTTTAATATTATTTATTTACTCAAATATTTATGTGTTTTATTTCTATAAGTAATAGAATGTTACTTGAAAAGTTTACGTGAATAAGTCGTTATCTGACAACACTGATACATATATTATATGGACGAATTTACTTCGTATAAGTAATAAAAGCGATGATGGCTTCAGAAAAAATAGGAATGTTACAAGCCAAAAAATATCAACCATATGAATAAAGATAGATTGAGATTCGAAGCTTTTTGAAAGAAATGAGGAAAAGAAAAGGGTTATCCAAAACGATAACATTGAATTAATTGTTATAAGAGCGTAAAAATCACAAGACATTCAGAAGCAAATTCATTTAGGCTATCGTCGAAAGTGTCGAATTGCAATTGATTTACAATTAACGATTTACCTTTGGAACTACAAAAATTTCAGAACTTGAGAAGTAACGGTTAATTATTCACAGTCGCATGTCTTAGGATTTTCTCGCTGTTCTAGGATAGTAATAGTAGGTACTAGATTAAGTATTACATGTATGTTTTGTTCGTGTTTCCCCCTGGTAAAAATGTTGAGGCTATTAAAAACTTTCACTGTACTTTGGTTCAGAGAACTGCGTTAAGTTTTTCTTTTTATTTGTGTACTTGTGCGTTGTGTTTTTTTTTTTTAATTTTTACTTACGTATAAAGAAAACTTATTATATTAAAGGTATAATCTCTAGCATTAACGTGGATGTGACAAAATTCAAAATTGATGTAAACATTTTCTCAAACGTTTGTTTCACTTACAGCATTTGGTTTTTATAAAAAGAGAGAAAGCACGTAACGTCAGAGAAATAAGAAAGGAGGTAGTAGCGCGAGATAAAAATTGCCTCGATAAGAGTGAAATTCTATCAAAATTCGTTATCCTTTGGGCGTAAGGTTTAGTTAAGAAATTTTTCAAGCAATAGATAACCGGCATAAGCTTAAAAAAGCTTTATGGAAGGGATAGTAATGCTAGAGAGTAGATGTTGTCAATCTAGCAGTGCCGTTCGTACAAATTTTTCGACGTGACTTTTAGCAATGAGAAACCCAATTATGTTAGTGAGGTAATTCGCCTTACCTTTCGACACAAATTGAATAGCTTACGCCAATTTTGCAGGCTCGATCATTCATAGTACTATATTTTTTACAAAGATGTTCATTGTTTGAGCCGATTGGCGAAGCGTGACGTTGCGCGCGTTTCTCTCCGTATAATCTGTGACAAAGATTAAAATGTGATAAATTATTCTTGAATAATAGTTAAAATGGAAAAAAATGAAGAAAGGACGAAACTAACAAAATAGCACAATTGCTGGGCATTATTTACAAGTGCTAGCAAAGCCTAATGTCGTCAGCAGCCTCGTACGTAGTCCCGATAATGAAGATGAAATGATAAATGTCAAAAACAATTTGACATAACTGTTGAGAGCAAATACTTTTTTTACATCGACCTAATAGATGACCGTGAATTTATAGATATACATAGATATATTGAGTAAGATACTTTTAAAGTGAATAAAGACGGGAACGGAAGTTTTTTAATACATCAAATTTGATTTGACATTTACTAACATTTCACTTCAAGCTTGGACGATAAAAAAAAATCGAGAATTTACTATAATAGCCCCTCCAATGAGACTACTGTGAGTCTCCAAATCAACTTTTTTAGGGACAGGGTTTTGAATTTAAAGTAATGAAATGTTTACGGAGGAAGGTGCTTATACTTGGCGTGGAATGTAAATCCAGCTCTAAGAGCACATTAAGATTCATTCTGTTAGTTTTCAATTGTTTATATGTTAAATAAAAATGTCAATGAATTTTGGACTTTTTGAACTTGTAGCAAAGAGTACAAGCGTGATACATTTTACTCATGCAACACACACACACACATATCCGCGCACAGTTACTTGACTTATGTCCGAATCTACAGCAAACTCATTTTATACGCCGGTATAATTTGGTTTGTCGCGAATAATCCGACTTAAGCCCCAAATTAATGGGGGAAAAAGAAAGAAGAAGAATGAAAAAAAAAAATAGTTTTCCTTGGAGATTTATAGACATATGATGGAGAGAACATCAGCATGGTTACTACCTCAAAGCAACAATGCATAAAATTACTTTTAACGAAAATACGAGAGCTCTGTTCGACTTCTTTATAACGCGAATTGAGTTACTATTGTAATGTATAAATGATTACAATGTTAATTGACGAATTATAATTATTTATACGCATTAGTTGTAATAGACGACGGTACTTGAACGTGGAAAAAAGAAAGTCTTTGAGCACTAAAATATCTTTTATTATTACATTTTAAGCGATTTCCTCATAAACAAAGACAACCTTAAAACGAACAGAGTTATCTTAAATTGTAATTCCACAAAATCAGGTTGCTGTACATCGAGACGTCTTTGCAGCAAAGACAAAATAAAAATAATTTATTGACTATGTATTGGTGACTTATTAAATGATTTATAAAAGCCACTGCATTATTAAGCAGTGAGTAAAAAAAATTTCTTAATATTGATAAAAGTTTTTATTACGAACTATTATCATACGATTATTATGATTATTATCACTGGTATAATAATTATTATTATTATTAAAATTATCATCTTTATTATTACATATTATTATTATTATTATTATTATTATTATTATTATTATTATTATTATTATCATTATTATTATCATTATTATTATTATTAACATTATTATTGTAATTAAAATTATCATCATTGTCATCATCATTACCATCATTATTATGTAGAAGGCTTCTTACTGACTGAATAAAATGTTTTAATGTCATTATTCTGTTTTATTTCAAACCTTATTCTTACACGTAGATTATCAATCTGTATAGTTGCAGATAATTTCTATATGTTTAATACGCAAAAAATACATTTGAAATAAAATTTCTTATCCAATAAAAACTGCAGCCAACAATATCGACAAATTGACAATAAATAATGTCAATAAATATTTATTCGTTGTACTCTGATTAATAGTTCAGTAGTAGTCACATTTTTTCAGTTTTAAAGATTGCGCAATATTTTATATTTTCATCGTAAAAATCGTTTACAATAATTTATATATAAAATATTTTTATATAATAATATAAAATTTATATAATAATTTATATATAAAATATGTGGTCGATAACAATATAACATAAAGTAACATAAATATCTGGAGAAATAATTTGATTTAAACTTGAGAAACTTCATTGTGAATTATTCGACCAATTCAAATTTCACGTGAACTACAAATTATTAAGGGCTCATATTTATATATTTAAATAATGTTTTTAACGATTCATAAATTGAAAAAGAAACGTGTATTCAGTTTTGGTCTTGATGAGGCAGTGAAAAGAAGGCATCGGCGATAGTCACAATGAAGTATATAAGAGCAGAAATTAATTTATGTATTAAGTTTAATATGCTTTCAATGATGTAATCAAGTTGATTTATTGACACAATTTTTCTTCAATGATCATTGTAAGTTGAGAGCGACACTTGGAGCTTCCAAGTAATAGCGTAACTTCTATTTCTTCGAAAGAATTAATTACAATAATACAATTTGGTAAAGCAGACGAATAAAGAAGAAGAAAGAGATGGGGATATATATATATGTTTTCTTGAAAATGTCGATTTAATTCGTCCCTCAGCTTTATGCAAATTCTCATGCGAGTATAATTTCCTCTCCTCTATACAAAAGATAATCTGAATTTTCCAAGAATCCGTATATATGCTGGAAGTAGAGGAGCAAAAATTACTTTTACGTTCAAGTTTAATTCCAGCAACATTTTTTAATTGGTATTGGAATAAAAAGAAGATATACGCAAAAATAGTATCATTTTATATCTTATGCAATCGTAAAGGGATATAATAAATTTGGAAATCTGTTTCTTATAAATTTAACTAATTTTAATTTGCATTGCCTATGAGAAATAACGAAACTGAAAGCGTAAATGTCAATGCCAAGTTTGCTTTAATAATCGTTACAAATTTATATTTTCATGTACTCAACAATGTAATGTGACGCTAAGCACGGCATTAACGATCATTTAACAGTAATGTAAAATGAAAAATTATGAGTGTGCGTCTTTCTTGGTTTATAAGATATATTTGGTTGTGGTTAAAGAAATGACAGCGTACATGTCAATATGTTTCAATACATTATTTTATTTATTAAGTTGCAAGTAAATTTTTTTCACTTTATAATGCAATTTCTATATAAATGGTGTATAAATGTGTCCTTTCAATGCTTCGCGTATTTCAATTAAATGCTTTACTCTCATATAAATAAATCCTACTTTTTTCACGAAAATTTTTTTTCATACTTTTACGAAAAAGGCACAATTACAAGTATATTGGAAATTGCTTACACTACGTTCTTAAGAAAACAAAAGAACAAAAGAAATCCCCACCCCCACCACCACCCCTCCCCCCGTGCATGTATTTTTTCATTGCGTAAGGGAATCCAAGTTTTTTCTTTTTATTTTATCATTGTGTGTGCGTGCACGCGCGGGCGCGCGCAGATATTAATCGAGTCAATGTCATTTACGTAAATAAATTAACGTAAATAAACGTAAAGAGAATTTTCCATCGGCTTTGGAAATATTGTTACTCTACTTTTCCTAGTCACTGGACAAGGCGTTCCAGAGCAATAAAGACATCGCAAGATCATTCGACAGTAATAATGGTCCAGCTGCCTGTCGTAACGCCTACGGGAATTCATCCATCCGGCGCCATCGATCGCCCGTACCGTTCAGTTAACCGCGAGAAAGAAAGATCGTAAAAAGTCTCCTCGGCCAGCGAGGCTCGCGCTTTCCCCAGGCGAAACGCGACTTTCACCCCGTTTTTCCTCCCATTTTCTCGGCGAGTCCGAGCAAGCGGCCTTACAATCACCGAGACCGGCCAACTGAGCTTGCGCGCGCAATCCGGGTTCGCGCCTCGGCCGTCCCGACTATTCAATATCAAGCAGCAGCTCGACAATCCGAACGCTGCATCGACATGCAAATAATTAGTGGCTAAGGGGTGTCTGAGGGCACAGGGGCGCCGACGCTCTATCTCTCTCTCTCTATCTCTCTCTTTCTCAATCCACGTCGATGCGCAACAATCGGGGGGGAGCAGAGTGCTCACTTGGGTGTCCGGTGACTCGGGAGCACTGGGACTACCGACGACACGAGCCTCGGTCTCGTGCACTCGTTATGGACACGCGTTGGTGCATATAGGCGAGTGTCGCGCGTCGAGGTATTTCTCGTCTCCCGTGCCTCGTCGCCGCCCATTCGCCGCGACTCCCGTCACCGCGAGAAGAGCGAGAAGAGCGAGCGCGGGTGCGAGAGAGGGCGACGAGGCGAGAGAGAGGGCGAGCGCGCGAGCGAGTGAGAGCGCGAGCGAGGCGAGGATCGCACACACGTAAATAGACGCCGAGGAGAGTGTATAGGCTATAAAGCCAGGTCGAGTAGAGGTGGGCGAAACTCGGGAGCGAAGCGCGCTAAGGCATTTGAAGAACGACGACGGGAGTAGGCGCAGTGTGGGGCACGGCGAGCCGCGGTCTCTCGAGTTAAGCTTGCACATCGAGGAAGGTACGCCAGTGCATCTTTATACAATTGCCGACTTTGCGTTATATTATTGGCGGCTCGAGTCCCGTCTAGTCGCTTAATACTGCTACTGACAGGGGGGTGGCGAGGGGGACGGTGGGAGGAGGGAGGAGGAGATGCCTCTCGTTCGAGTGTTATTTTCGGATCGTTGCCGATGATCCTGACGAGTTTGCCGTCCGGTCGAGCCCTCTTTAGCGCCTCCTCGGCTCCCTCACCTCGTCGTCTCGCTCCCTCGCATCCCTCCGCATCTCACGTAAAAGGTGTGCGCTCAGCATCCGATGGGGCATGCGTCGTTTGTCTCGGTCTGCCAGCGATGGGCTCGTGAAATCCTTTACGTGGACGCAGAGGTTGGAAGATTCGAGGGAGAGGCTGATATGGGGAACCGATTTGTCAAAACGGGACTCTTCTGCTCTGTCGGAGCGAAGGCTCCTCGTTCTTTCGCCGCGGCTCCGTTATAACGTCGTAGGGCGCTCGGCCGAGGAGTGTAACGACGGGAAGGGAGTGAGAGAGAGAGAAAAGCAGCGTTGAGAAGAGTTAACTGGAGGAAGAGCATTGTTAAGCGTATGCATATGAGGAGAATTGAGAGGTCAGCTCGTAAGATGATGTCTCGTATCTAATAGCCGTGTACGGTCTTTTCTATTTTCTTGTCAGTCCCCTCCCCCCCCAATCCTCCCCCTCACACTCGCGAGAGCTATATTCCCCTCTCGTTTATTAAACGCCTAGTTGGACCGAGCCTCTTTTACCCCTTCCACTCGGCTCGGCTGCTCGGGCGATGCGCTTTTCTGTTTCTTCTCCCGGCGTTTGCGCGCTTGCCTCTGTGTGCGTGTGTGTGCGTGTGTGCGCGTAGCCTCGGGGCTTGCGTAGTTTGGCTTGGGGCGCAGTGCCGTACGGCGATGGTGCGACGCCCCAAAAACATTCGTTTGTTTTCTCTTCCGCCTCCCCCTATGTTTAATTGCGTCGGGTGCTCGCATTCGTCTTCCCGCCCAATTTCACTCGCGAGGCCCGCTTTCGATGCAATAATAATTGTTGCGACAGATTCGGCCAGTTTGACGTACGGCCTGATGTTGTTGGAATGTGTGCCGTGTCGATTGGATACGTAATTTGATGGGAAGAAAATTTCAGAATTTATCGGCTGCAATGGAGATAAATGAGACGTGCGATGTAGCATGTTAGAATTATCGGGCAGTTTCATTTAAATTTGAATAATAAGAGGCTTGGTCGTTAAGAACAAGCGATGAATAATCACGCGTTATGGGCACACGTCTGGTGTTCTTGTTGGAAGGCGAGAGGAAATAATTCAAACGGTAATCAGAATATCCGTTGTTGTCAAGTACGCAGTCTCGTGCGTTAAAATTTCTGTTTAAAAATTATTGAATTTAAGCGTAGTTCTATGCAAGTCTTAATAACGAATTTGAGCTCGAGTTTGTATTTTTTTTTGTTTTTTTTTTTTTTTTTTTGAAATCATGCAACATATTTAACAAAATCACTCAACATATTATCGTGCCGCACAGAATTTTTTTCTTTTAAGTCTCAAAATACGAAAAGATTATGTTAGCGTGTAGTTTGACAAGACTTTTGTCGCGAATCTTAAATGCCAACAAGAACAATCAAACGATAAATGAATAATGCAATTACATTTTATTACATTGATTTTAAATACATTGTATTCGTGGCATATTACAATTAAATATAATTAAAAAAATGTTTCAAGACATTTTAAGAAATTATTTTATTTTATCACTGCTTTGAAATTGATTTATTTGTCCGTTTAAAATTTCAGAAATACTGCAGTCTTTTAATACCAATTCCATTTTTAATAATAATAATATACTAACGCAAATTAATAACATTTGATTATTCAAAGTTGAAATAGTTTGGTTGCACTTGCAAGATATGAGATTTTTGCAAATACTGTAGCTTTTAATTTTATAAAGTGTAGTATTTTTTTTTTGGCGAAATTTATAGGATAACGAATGAATCGAAGGGTCAAAGTTTAATATACAAATAATCGCTTCATACTTAAATAAACATAAATAAATATATGATATAATACATAAATAAACATATGAAGAGATCTCCGTATTATTAAAGCGTACGAAAAAGAAACAAAATTTGACATGAATTTTTCGTGAATTGGTCGAGGGTAAAAAACATTAAATTACAAGAAGTAAATATGTTTTAAATTTAATTAATTATTCGGTTTTCTATTTTATCAATATTTCATAATTTGAACAATTACAGTAAAGAACATAAATAAACTGCTAGCAGTTATGTTATATTTAATATAACAATTATAAGATTTTTATATACAAGAAATTATATATTGCATCTATTATTGACACATTAAACATAAAATAAATGACAGACTGAAAAGGCACAAATTTCTCATATTTCTTTTAATACTTGTAACTTATTGTTTACATTTAGTGAAGAATTACGATATTGCTTATCATTTATTCATAAGACGACTATATACTAATAATGGGCAATGGATTTCGTTTATCAAACAACAAATCTTAGCAGAAAATTTGCAAACAAACTTCCGATTACATGAATTTTAGATATAAAATAATCATTAGTGATAATTCTTTATACGACACAAAAAAAAAAATTAAACAATCTTAAATTATCTTAATACACTTGTTTGTCACAAAACCTCATAATAATCATTGTTTCCGTTAATATATCATATTCTTAACTGCTCAAATGCAAATGTTTGTACTTGTAATTTTTCATTTACAACTACAGTAGCCGCTGCTATACCAATGCCTTTCACTGGAAACGAATCTCTCGGCACAAGTTTTAGATTATAAAGTACTATTGTTATATAGATTAAGGTATTATTGTTATATAGATTAACCAGTGCTAATAATGATAGAATTATGCGTTAAATATCGGGTCCTCTGATTATTTTCATACAAAGGTGCAAATTCTTGATTCACAGACTGTTTACTACATTGTTGGCATACGAATTTAATAATAATAAAATCAATTGCACAAAAGGAGAGAATTAGCAAATTTCAACTAATTTCTTTTGTTCAGAAAAGCAACTGTGCTGTCGATTTTTATAGCTTCAACCTTCAAAAACTTGAGCAAATTAATTTGAATAAATTTCATAAGGAAATTGTTTTTATATGGTAGGAAGACAAATTGCTAATGCATTTATATATTATGACTTTACGATTACCAAGCAGAAAACGTTAACTTTTACGATTGCAGCCCGGTACGTTACTTTTATTATTTTCTTCAACTTGAGACGAATATTAAAGATCGTTATTAATCAACTTTTCTTCAATGTTATGTGTATATATATATATATATTTGTAAACAGATGCAGTTGGCAAGATTATACTCAAGTGCAATGATCGCAAATTTATGTAAAACAATGTTTTTTATTGCGCAACAAATGAAACGTTCTTGAAGCAATTTTAAATGGCTTGTTGCTTGGAAAAGTTCTTATATGGATAATAATTTAAGAAAATTTTAACTATTAGCATCATTTAACTATATTGATTGCATTGCAAACTGGTACGTGGATACATATTAGATTTGGAAATTGTGGAAATGAAACGGAGAGGGAATTATTTTCTATTTATAATAGATTATAATTATCGTGAGCGAAGTTTCTATTATTCCGATGTATTAATTCAAGATATTAATTTTAGCTATGAATGTGAACGTCGAAAAATATTTTATAATCAAAATGCATTGATCAAAACCCCAGACATACATACCCTAAATTATATATAAATTTATGACAATTATCACGATGAAATATGCAAAAATATAAAAAAATCGTGTTTATAATATTTGACAAAAGAGAAATTAAGAAAATTAAAATAAGCGAGATGGTCATGATGAAGTTAATTTTAAATGTAAAAACGAAAGGAAGCGGCCTGAAAAACAGAAAATTCAACTTAAATGCCAGTATACTTAAACCTAAATTCTCAAGCGAACTAACACGAAACACCTTATTTTAATCAGACCTTTATTCTTGGCTTATAATTATGTGAAATTATTTATCGGGGCTCACAAAGATAGATAGATAAAAAAAAAAAAGAAAAGGAAGAAAATTGGTTATTGATTGTTTTATGTTGTCCATTTGAAACGTACAAAACTCGACGAATTAGAGTCCGAGACCTCAAAAATATTCTATAATTTTGAAGTCGAAGCTTATAACTTGACTGCCTCTTCTCTTTAACTGTGCCAGGCACTTCTGAAAAGGTATCCCGAATAAATGAGAACTTTTTAAAACTATTTTCGCTCATTAGTATGTAAAACTAGTCCACGTAAAATACATGTCTTCATACAGTATATTCTCTTATTAATTACGCATTTTATTCGACCGATGGATATTTAATTTCAAACAAAGAATTTATTTTGAACAGTATTTAGAAGTTGTTTTTTTTTCTTTTTTTATAAATTTATATAAAAATTTTCAATTGGATATTTTAAGATATATACTATATCAACGAACTAATTGTCAAATATTTTCTTCTTTTAACAACTATTGTTTCAAATTTCTAATAATGCCAGAATAAAGTAAACCTTTTTAAAATTGTCCATTAGGCTAAAAGGAATATATTGTTCGCTTGTACACGACTTTTATTCATGCAAATATATAAGCACGATAAAGTTGTTTGTTTACCTTTGAATAGTTTGCAAGCCGAGCAGAAATAGTCAACCGAGCGACAGAATAATTGACATTTTTTTTTAAAAAACATTAACTGTTAAAGGAAAATAAATTTGTAAATGCTTTTTCATTCGATTCATTGGCTAGATTAAGGAGAAAAATTAATATGATGTTTTTAGCTTTATTAATTGCATTCGCTTTGTTTTCATAATTTGCAGACTATAATATTGAAATATTAAGCTACTTTCTAAAATTTAAAATTTTTTATTATACATATTTTATATTGATACATCGAATTAATTGCTGTTAGATGTTCTATAAGAATTTCATTGCCTCTTTTTTAAATGTCGATTACAATAATTAAATCACTAGTACAAATTCTTCTTGATTTTTCAATTTCAACTCTTTCAAAATCGATAAGAATCTGATATCTTTATATAAACATTTTAAAATCCTTAACATATATACAAACAAGCGTATTGCCTAAATATATGAAATATGATAAATTATTTTAAACAAATTATCCGTATCTTTACTATGCTGATTATGTCTTAATCGGCTGCTATTTATTGTTTTGTTTTGTTTGCCATTGCAATTGGTTAAAAATTAAAATAATTGAATATTATTATTTACAACTACATAGTAAATAAAGTCAATAAAATCGAGTCCAATGCATAGCAAAGATTGAAAATTTCAACATAATGGATTAAATAATATTTATTTAATTAATATTTATATTATTTATATTTAATTAATTTATATAATATTTATTGGATAAAATATTTCAATACATCTTAGAATGATATTTACTTATTTTACATAACTTAATAGTAATATTTTCTATTTGTTTAAGCAATATAAAAAAGTATTTTGCAATAATTTTTAAAATTGTTCCATAACTGACCGTTAATAATTTATTCAGCTAATGCAACAATATTATCAACTTTCTCAAATATTACAAGTATTTAATAAGCAATTAAAACAATTTTATGCAAGATAACATTTTGGTAGTTCTTTATCAATTTATTTATCGTTATTTACTTGATGGATTTATAAAAGAAATTATAAAATACATTCGACATGTATTCAAATTATAAGATTTTATACTTAAGGAAACAAATATTCCGTTATCTAAAGAAATACCTTAAATTTTTTTAGACGGAAGTCAAAATATATATTTATGAATAAAATTATTTAAAATAAATTTAAAATAAAAGTCACGTGGATATTATTATTTTGCATCCATTCTGGAGATCAGAATTTTTTATTCTTTGAAAGAAAAGTAGAACATTATTTTAATTTGCTGTTGGAAATTTTTTGTTTGATAAAATTAAGAGAACAAAATTAATAATGAAATGTTGTATACTGCGATTAAATAATGTGAACAAATTTTGCCAGAAAAAGTACTATTTTCATACATATATTTTAAAATTGTAATGAATTTAGTCTACAAATACAATTAATTGTGTTTCAATAAAAAAAAAAGTATTTACGTAAAATGACCTGCAAATTCTTTTAAGATGCTTTATCGAAATTATTACTATTTATTATCTTGTTAATAATTTTAACGTATAGTACAGGAAAGTTTAATAATTTTATTTCTTCATTAAAATAAATTAATAAATAGATAAAAGAATTACTATTATACTGATTGGCGTTGAATTAAAGAGTTAAAACTTAATATCAATTTGCACAATATATTTTATTAATTAACTTAAAAAAATTTTTTTAAATATAAAAGTAACCATATCTTTATAGTTAATTAATGTTCAATTAATATAAATGTTTAATATAAATAACAAAACTGGAATACTGTTGGTTAACAGAATGGCATTATAACAAGTGTATGAATTATATAAAAAGTTAGTATTTGTAAATTACGCTTCTATGAATAAAATAAAATCTGTTTCTTACGAATAGTTATAAATTCGATGATATTCAATAATTAAAGGCTATTACTTGTATTGAATAAGAACAGCTTTTATTTTTACTAAACAGTAATTTCTTTCATAGAATATACAATAAGTAAGCTTACTTAGTAATATATATATATATACATATACATATACACACATATATATATATATGTATGCATGTAGAACTCTACTGACCGACTAAAAGTATTGATCAATTGTTATAAGAAATATAGTAACTGTATTCCAAGTTGTTTTCGACTTCATTAGTACAAATATAATAAACAAACAGAATAAAATTTTAAGATATACAAACAATGGTATTCGTATATTCATTAAAAAGATCATGATCATTGGTCTTATAATTTTATATAGTTTTTATTATTTTATTAAAAACATTAAATGATTGTCTTGCAAAGCCGCCTGTCCACTCATTTATTTGTAAATGGATGTATTGTGTATATTACGTTTATTTATTAAACGTTTTGTTTTTCAATATTAAAAAGTGTGAAAGTTTCCGCATTCCACTACGTAAACTCTAATAATTTAAAAATACAAAATAGTTGAAGTCTATTAGATATTTACAAGCACTAAGGTTTCATCACAATGGTGCTTCGTCGTTCACAAATTATTCACAAGGGACCTTAACAATTTATATATTATATATGCAATAAAAATGTTATAAAAGTTTATTGTAAACTTTTATAGTTACGAAAAGGTTTTGGCAGGCCTGCATTGATATTAATAAGGCATAAGCGGTACTCCTTTGTGTACAGCATACAAATTATTATAATAAAATATGAAGTCGCACTAAGCATAGAAATGAATATAGACACATAACTAAAGTCGATATTTTTTGAAGTGTAAAATTAATTAAATTATTTGGAAATTTATAACTTAAATGTTTAAAGATAGTAAGAGTTGCTTATGACATCAAATAAATGAATAAGCTTTCTATATACTTATATATATATATCACATTTATACTTTCCATAACAATTTTAAAGTTAGTATTTTAACAACACACAATATAAATGTAAAAACGATTTGAAATTAAATTACAGTTTTACGTACTACAATTTCTGGTGAAAGACGTGAACTAATTTGTATAAACTAATAAAAATCAATTTAATAGAAAAAAACCGTTTAATTAAGTTATATTAAATTAACTTTTTGTTTTTGCTTTTGCATTGAGTTCATTAAGTTATTTAAACGAAATACATTTCATTTACATGTAGTGTTTTTATTTATTATATAAATCTTTTTGTAAACCTATATTTCAATAAAGATTATCTTTTATATGTCAAAATAAAGACAGTTATGAAAATGTAGCTTTGTTAAATTATTTGTGAGTAATGAAAATATCGCGTGCAAGGAAAATAAATTAAAATAAATAGAAATAAGTATGAGTACATATTATTAATATTGTTTAAGAAGTTTTAGCTATAATATAGAATAAACTTTTCATTGAAATTAAATAAACGAAATCTGAAATTCGATTGAATAGCGTGGGCAAATTTTCTAAACACTTTAATATTACGGAAGGGGATAATAAAAGCATTTAGTATTCAGTTTTAAATATAATTATTCTTTAATATATTTATGTTCGGCATTCCGTTAGAATCTCGATTGTTTCTCCGTGGTACCTCATTGTTTGAAAATTCTTTAGAATATCTTATACGTTTACGATTGCCACATGTATCCCAAGAGCCTACAAATACGACTAGAAAATTCATTGAGTATCCTTTTTCCCTTACCAATGACCTTTTCACGACCCCGTGTACTCTGATTGCATCTCGATAGCTCCACTATGACCAATGCGATCATCCTGCCTCTGGCAATACAAAATCTAGTAAAATAAACGGACAAAAGATCGGAGGAACCCTAGCTTAGTTGACATAACTCCTGCTTTTTTTTATAACCTATCAATTCAGAATTGAAAGATAATAAACAACAGGCGAAGCTTCAATTGTCCGTGCAACATCCCAATCCACTGCACGAGACTTGGAAGCTCAGCCACCAATTCGTCACTGTCACTTACCTACACTGCCCCTGCAAAAGGGCCTCGACACTACTTGTCAGGGGCACCAATGACAGCTGACAATTAGTTATCACCCATCACCGTAACATTCCATTCTCAGAGAAGTCGAAGATGACCATGACCTCCTCAAGGAGCGAGGTGAAGTCATGAAATTGGACTACGCGGCAGAATTCTCCAGACTTCTCGTGGAAATCGAAGTCTCTGCACCAAGTTATACAAAGCAGTGATCGAAGGAGCTTCTCAAGATCAGCGATCGGCACCACTACATACAAGCTTCAATCCGCCGCTGATACGAAGCTTACAATAATCTCCAAATCGCTGCAAGCCAAGTTACACAACAGAAGCCCCGCCACTACGGAGTTCAATTTACGACTGAACGCCGCACACACTATCAACTTGCGTAGCAGATACCTAGTAAGTAGCAACAAACAATAGGACTAACAGGCCAAGCCCAAGATAATTACAAGGCAATTAATGACAATACAACTCATTGAATATTAACACTACAAACAAGAATAAAGCACGCAGAAATCATATTTACTAGAAAAATTTCAAGCTCAACGGTATAAGAGTTTACGCCTGAATATTGCAAGAGTGAGGAACATACGGTTCAAGAGACAGACAACATTATATCTTTTCATACATAATCAAATAACGACAGTTTACAGTATTACATACGACTTTAAAGTCTTCGTCTCTCTCTCTCTCCCTCTACCCTGCTATCTCTCCCCCCTCCACAGTCCGCCTCTCCCGCACACCACCTTGGGCGAGCTTTTTCTCGGGTTCAATCCCGCACAATTGATTATTTTCTTATTTTTGTTTATTTCAAAATTAAAGACAAAGCGAAATTTTTCTTAGGAACGGCGTAAATTGAGATGCAATAATAGGGAATCGAGGGAATATATTAGTTTGAAAAAAGCACGTTATTGAGAATGTGATTGGATGGAGTTAGGATGCGATTCATTGCATATCATTTTTCAATTATGTTGAAGGTTAGAAAATCTGTTGAAGGATCATCGAGCGAATGCTTCAATTATATTGAATGGTTGGGGGGAAAAATTAGTAAAGATTGAGGCTGATTATGAGAAAAATTTATTTAGGTCACTCTTGGAAGAATCGAAGGAGAATTTGAAGTAAAAATTTTCTTTCTTTCTCTAGTTATTTTCGTTATTATTGAGATTATTATTATTATTGAGAATATAATTTTAATAAGAAAATTAACGTAAAAATTTATTTGAAAAATGTGTACCATTGGTCACAATTTGATTTTTAATCTGTAATAGTCTTAAATGCGTAAAATAAAAGATGAAATTGCAGTGAATGAGATTTAACAGGATAATGGGAAAGTACAGGACTTTTATCTATACTGGAATGAAAAATGGAAAATAATATTAAATTAGAGTTGAGAGAAGTGGAGTATAACCAAGTAACTTGCATGAATTTGGCACAGAGTAGAGAGAAGTAGCGCTCTTATGTTCACGAGAGGTGATAAAACTTTTAAGTTCAAAACAGCAGGTAACTAACAACAACAACAACAATGCTAATAATAATAATACCAATAAACTTTGTTATGAATAACAATTTGTGATGAAAATCACCTGGTTTTCATTAAATTAGTATCGTAATATCTTTAATAAAATATCTTTAAATAGAAAAAGGGAAAAATTATAATAACGTTTGTGTGTAGTGAATTATCAGCATTTGATTGCACGTGTACGTCTTGTAGTTGGCGCAAACGCACACTCACCCATCCATCCATCCAAACATCCGTGCAGGCAGGAGCGATTATTATGTATTAAAAAGTTTCAGAAAGGATTATGCCAATATGCTCCTTTTACCATGCGAATGTTGTTACGAAGCTCGAGCCTTCACAGCAAATCAATAGTCTCGTATTCCCCAAGAATGCAAGTAATTGCAAGGAGACAATAGTTTGCACGGCATTGCTCGCATTAAGGTTCGATTAATCATGATATTTTGAATAATCTTGGAGGCCGGTGTTCCATATCGAGTATTCCATCAAAGTATAAGGGATACCACCACGTACGGCTAACCGAATCAAGTGTCGGGCAAATGTTATCGTCTCGTGAGCTGCTTGTTATTAATAATTCAGTGATCGATTGGCGGGTGATTTTTTGGCGAAAAGGACGGGGAAGTAAGGCGAGAAGAACAATCGCGTTGTTGCGTGCGAGCGAGTGTCGTCGGAATGTCAAGTGGGCTGGTCTTGAAAGCGGGTCGCGCGACGGTGACGTGGAGGTGGAGGCGGCCATGGGGGGGCGGGGGCGAGGGCGAGGGGATGGTCGCGAAGCGGAGCGTCGGTGGGTGGCTGGTTGGGTGGGTGATTGGGTGGGGAGGGAGGAGAGGAGAGGAGAGGTTAGGCTGGTTGCGATGGAGGAGCCATGGCTTTCCGCTATTCACCGGCGATATCGCCCTTGCCGCCTTCTCCCGAATCGCACGTTAGAGAGTCCTCGTTCCAGGGGCAGCGGCGAATGTCCGGGGTTGCCCCTCCCGCGCCGTCCGGGCCACTCGACATTTGGTAAAATTGAAGCGTCGGTTTCGCGCAGACTCGCGCGCACAGCCGTGGACGTAGTCGCTGTCGACGAGCTCGAGCTGCGAAAACGGGCAGGGAGCATCTGCGGTGGATAGACAGGCCGTCGGAGCCCCGAGGCTTCCTCTTCCCCAAAGGGTCTCTCTCTCACTCTCTCACTCACTCACTCACTCTCTCTCTCTCTCTCTCTCTCTCTCTCTCTCTCTCTCTCTCTCTCCCCCCCCCCCTCCCCC